>LPNX011060839.1:1283473-1371637 GCA_001517045.1 Pseudotsuga menziesii | reverse complement strand
ATATATATACACCATTATTATACTAATTTTGTTAAAATATTTAAATATAGAACATAGTAATAATAACTTGGAATAATCGAAGACGACTTATCTCAAGCTTGTTATACTTGAATTGGGAAAAACAACTAGGTGAGACACAAGCCACCCAACCTTAGGTATTTCTAGTAGGTAAATCTGTCTCCTAGAATGACCACCCTCAAGCCAATTTGCTATTTATGAGATAAGGAACTTAATTGTCCAGTCACAAACTCCCATTCAACCTTGTCAAATCTATTCATTGTACATGACTAACACATCACTTGTGTGCTCAGAGCAACATGACATAAAACATTTCTTACTCTTTGTTAGCGTCCTATCTTCTACCAGGTTTTTTGTTTCCCTTGGTAGTTGAGTCATGAGACCTTTAGACTCTTTCTTTCCTACCACGATCAACCATTCCCTATATTCCTGGGACATAACTCACAATTCGGTAGTTTTTGTGTATTAACAATTTTAAATCTTTATAGGTGTTCTTTCATTTGTGACACTTGGCCAATCCACTTATTCATCTCTTGGAAGTTTTCCCCTTCTCCCAAAAGTACCAAATTGTCTATCAACGTGACTCCCCCAATTGAAATTATATTACGAATTAAAATAATATGTCTTTTAATTACATATCTTCACACCATACTACTTATGGTGAAATATTCTCATCATTTAATTACATAAATAACAAAAACAAAATAAAATGTTAAATTTAAATTCAAAATGGCATGTTTGAGAAAAAATAATTAACAAGGATAACCTAGGGATGTCACATCCCCTCCCCCTTATGTAGCAACCTCCATGACCAAATCCCTTTCAGGTTACTAGTTAACTATAACATTCTTTACTATATTACAATTTTAGATTTCATCTACTTCTGCACTTAATTCATGTATTCTTGTTCTAACATATTCAATTATAGATACAAATCTAACCATTTCAAATTTGCACTCTACATAAATTAAAGATTCAAATTAACAACTTAATTCCTTAGTAACAATAATATCAATACTTAATGTAATAACTTGGAAGTTAACTTCAATTTAATAAAATAATTTTAAAAATAGAAAACAACTATTTTAAATGAGTAAATAACAATTAACCGAAAGAATACCTCTACCATGAAGTTGAAGTAGATCCCCTTCTTGCACTTGCCCACAAATGGAACCATGGTTTAACCTCCTAGCCAACGAGGGGTCTAGTTGGTTCCCTACCCTTAGGAACCCATTTGGATTCTTTCCCCTCCATGTCGATGACTCCCTAAACATCAATTCCAGTGATTTTCTTTGGGACCATCCCCAAACAATAACCAAACTTCATCAATTTTCAGGTCTTCCCCAGGACCTCTCTTTCCTGCCTTCAAATAGTGAGGCCAATAACCCCTCCTTCTCCTTTGATCCACCTCTTATCCTCTTCCTTCCCGTCAAAATAAAACCATAAAATCAACTAACTCACATGTGGCAATAAGAATCATTAATAGTTAAATCATAATAAAATCAATCCACCATCAACCAAATCACATAGAGGAACATCAAATCTATTTGAGACCATTTAATAATAATTAAATAAAACAATATAATATAATTCAATCAATACACCAACATATTTGATTATTATATAATCCCATGAGTCCACTCCATCATAATATCTCTAGCAATATTAAATAATAAACAAATAACACACAAACTTGACCCTCTCCATCATAATATCTTTGACAATATTATATAATATTAATAAACAAAACTATCTTTGACAATGTTATATAATATTAATAAACAAAACAACATGGTAACGTAAATGCACCCCATTAACCAACATACAAGGTAATAAATATCTTTGACATTTAAATAATACTAATTAAAACAACACACTAAAATAAATGCCTCAATCCAAGCCAACCCAAAAATAATGGAACTTATCCCCACGACGGGTGATCATCAGTACAAATGGGGAAGGGCATGAGAGGCATGTGGCCGAGCCTCATGCCACCACCTCTCAACCCCCCACATCACATCAGGCTTGCTCGTGCTAAAATACTGGCAGTGAAGCAGTCACAGAGGAAAATTATTATTCTGTAGGGATGGTGGCTGAAGATGATAGTCAAGATAATGATGCTGATGTGAATGCATATTTTCCCACTTCTGAAAATTATATCAGGTACCCGGAAGGATATCACCCGGAGCTCTAACTCTTTCATTCCACTAGAGATAATCATGGTAATCCTGTATACATTTAGTCACCGTTTGCTCTGTTGGATTACGTTGGTAGTCTGCAGTTTTTGGGATTTTATTTTCTTGTGGTTTGGTCTGGTGTCTGTGCAGCACCTCCTGTGGCTTGCCTCGAACCCTCCCTGGATGCCTTCCTAGCCTTTATCCTCTACTCGGCTTCACATCCCTCTTGAAATTCTTCCTCATGTGCGCTTGTTTGCACTTTCCTCCCCCCTTTTTGCTCTGGATCCTCCAGGTCCATGACTGTTGGTGTCTGCGTATGACTGTGTCTTCCTCCTTTGGGAGTATTCCTCGCCTTTCCTCTCCACTATGCCTCCGTAGGCTAGGCACTACAGGCACATAAATGCCAAGGAGGTTAGCACCTATGCCCCTCCCCCTGCTACCTCGTCTAGTTTAATGAGGAATGTGGTCAGGACAACCTGACTCTACAATGTACAAACTCCTAAGGACATAAAGGAGGAAATTGAGGAGGTAGAGGTGGAAGCTAGAATCTCCAGACAATGCACTCTGAATGATGAGGTTCGTAAGGAATTTGAAGCCCTTCTCCTTGACCTTGGATACCGTTGGGGACGAGTAGCCCTTTATATGAAATCACCGGATATAGCCTGGAACCAGAAATTCCTGATGAAAAATGTCCTGCTAGAAAGAGGAGAGGCTCACAAAGCTATTATCCTCCAACTGGATGAGATTACAAGACATGTACAACAAATTTCCTCCCACTTGGGCATTAGTCTCAACTCCGACTCTGAAGCTCCTGCAAGCTCTGGAGTCAATCTTGCTATTGAACTGTGCAGGTTTTTTTTTTGGTATGTTTCCTTACTTTCATTTCCAGTTTTATGAAAGACAGAAGTAGAATTACTCTCTCAAACTCTGTTTGTAAATGGTTTAGTTTAGTCTCCTTTAGAGGTAGACTATTTTAGACCTCTTTATTAGGAAGTAGGACCTATTTTTCCTTTGTTGGGAGGGTTCAATTTCTTAATTTCTTGGGCCTATTTTCCCTTTGTTGGGAGGGCTGACTTATGGTTGTGAACAATTATCCTTTTTTTGGTTTGGAAATAGAAGGATCTACTCTAGTTTACAAAAAAAAATAAAAAATAATGGAACTTAAATAATAATAAGAGAATCTTAATGACCTTGTGAAAATCTATTTTAAACCACAACAATTGTGTCCTAACAATTCTATCCCTGGAATGGATATATACCTAATGACATCTAGGTGGAGATATATATCCATAATATATCTATACCTACTTATGATTGACAATTTATAAATAATTAATATATTAATTCTCTCCAGGAGCAATTTTACATCATATCGTGATATAGAATTACAACTAACTAAGAAATATTTACTCTAAGAACTACTTAAACACTTTTAATTGATCCCCAAACAATGTAGTCATTAACGTATTTAGGCAACCTATTCATCATATTAGTGTGCTCATCTACGATACGTGGGTACTAATAGTTAACACCATATTTTGTTAATTCATAATGTGTATAGATACATGCATGTATGTGTGCGCTTCTCAATCAACATACAAAAGAATAGTCACAGTGCATCATTGATATTTTCCTACTAATAAGATTTACAACCCTCATCACTCATTATTTTTAACCACCAATCACAATTATTCAGCACCAACTAATAATCACATTAACAAATAGAAACAACATACCTTTTTTACATTACAAGAATTTATCCATAAATAAAAGACACTACTACTTCCTTAATAGAATCCACAACTAATCACCGAATCACTTAGCTTCCCTAACCTACATCTACCCCCATATTATCCTTACTCAACTACAATAATTTATGGCATCAACTATACCAACCTAACCATAAATAGAACCCCCATGCATAAGCATCGACTATATCGACCTAACTTCCCTAGTAAGCAACTCACAATGATCATCACACATCTTGGGGAGTGTGTCTAGCACTAACCTCCCATGACTCTAAGTTTTAGAGGATACATGGTGGGTAATGCCTCCACCCCTCCCAAACGAACTAGGTGTTAGCACCCGTGCTAAAATTTGAAGATTTTTACAAATGCATCCACGCTAATTCCCCTTCAAAAGGACAAGCTAGTGAAAGTGATGGGAAAGGTCGAAAAAATCCCATGTCATATAACTTGAGTGAGTGCTGATGCAGGTTCTGAAGGATCTCTTCCTAGTCGAAAGTGAAGAAAACATTGAAAAAACCCTTAGGTGCGACCTTGGAAATGAGCTTGGTATGAAAAATCGATTCAAGAATAAGTCTTGGTGAGAATGGATGGTGGAGATCCAAGCCACAAAGGGATCTTACGCTCCGGAGGAATCCCGTAGAAGAAATGTCAAAGACAAGAGGAGATCCACATTCGATTCCAGATCAATGGTTAGGACGGCGTCTAAAATAAATCAACGGTCCAACAAAAAGGTGGAAGCAGAAAAGGAAAAGATTCGGTTGTGAAAGTTGGTAAACTTGAATTCTTCTTTTCATAGTCCGAGATCCGACGGTCAAGGATGGCATTAGGATAAATCGACGGCTCGAAAAGGAGTAGAAAGGTGGGAGCGAAAATATAGAAATTTGGTTATGGAAAGTTGGAATCCCGCTTTGAGCTTTTCGCTAGCCCGTAAGATCTATGGCTCAGAGATCTTTCGCATAGATCAATGGCCCGAAAGGGAGCGGAAAGGCAGATGTTATCACCATACTTGTATTTGCTCCTATGAGATGGATCCAAGATATATGGTAGAAGGAATGGGATAGCAAAGAGGTGAACCAAGATAGCCTAGATTCCCAAATGGATGGTTGTCACACCAATCGAGGCAATCTTCATTTGATGTTATCTTAGCCCAAGAAAACAATGGGGGAGACTCTAACCTACTCCCGACAAGAGAGGTCAAACCTAGACACTAGATCAAATCAATGGAAGATGAAATATGTAAGGTGTAAGGTAAAGTAAACCGTAGATCTATGGATGAAGTCACAAGATGAGTTATGGCTTGGATCGAGAAGCTTATGAAGTTTGAACTTGATCCAAGGTTGAAATACAAGTGACTTATGAGTTTTACTACTAGATCTAGGATCAAGATACCAGCAAATGATGAAAATATCCACTGCCTTAGGAACCGTGTCCAATGCAGGGAGGTTAAGGACAAGATTGGGGATATCTAGTACCAATGGATAGACTTGATGAAAGATATAACAGTACCAAAGTACCCAAGCCTCAGAGATAGGATCAAAACACAGGAAAAATTGGCTAAAAGAGGAATGCGTTAGGGTTTAGGGATTAGTGCCTTAGGGTTTGGGACTTGTGGAGTCACCCAAGAATGACACCTAGGAGAACCCAGTTTTGGTTTGACCTAATCTACAATGCCCATAAATATTTTTCCAATTGATCAAGTCATTTGATCCGTAGAATTTTTTTATTATTTTGAATGAGGGTTTTGACAATAAAATAAAGATGCCAATGGAATTGAACCAAGAAAAGAAGAACTAACCTGTGGATCTTACTCAGATAACCTTGTATATGCCTTGATGATGGTAATCTATGGCTTCCCAATCAATGTGAGAAGATTTGGATGAATGTTCTATGCAAAACGATTTGCCCAAGGAAGCCAATGCGCCCTCCCTCCTGCACAAAAAACACCAACAATATCAGATTTGATGCATAAAGTGAAATGGAAAAATTCTACAGAAGAAATAATAAGATGAAACCATAGATCACAATGATACTAATGATAACCCCTTGATACAAGCGATGCCAAACAAGCGAGTTGAGGAAGCCCTGGAAAAACGCCCAAGTGAAGTAGCCTTCCTATAGACAATGACAAAGTTTCCACGAAAAATATAGATCTCACCATAGATACTCAAATGCTAGGATGCAATAGACTTTCCAATCTCCATCGAATAACACCGGATCCAAAGGAGATCCAAGAATTTCCACAAAAATAGTTTTTCTATTATCAAGATTCCAAGAGACAAAGACCCCTTTATAATTAGAAGCTCTCTCCTTTAAATAGGATGGAGAGATACCAAAATACTAACCACCTTTTGAATGGATGGCTAATATTAAAATATCAAAATGTTATAATCAATGGTTGAGATGAGCTCAACATAAAGTACATAGATCAATATAATAATATAACACATCAATGGACAAAATCACCCTAGGAGAGGGGATCCCACTCAACATGGCAAAATAAACATGAATAAAGCTCATGGTGGGTCTAGGGCGTAGTGTCTAACACCCTTAGTGTGTCCCCATGGTACAATATAAACAAAATATAAATGTAAGTGCAAAATCGTGCCTCTCTGGGAGAATTGTGAGCCTCCAAAATCTAAAACAAATCATAAAACATGCTGGAGAGATGGGTGTGGGTCCCCCTAAATGATGAAACTATTGGAGAAGGGGAAAAAGACATCATAATCATCATAAAAACTTATCACATGCCATTCCCTTTCCTTAGTAGCCCAAATCGAATTCCTAAGTAATTGTTTGAACCATTTTTAATCTGCCTTAGGAATTGTGAGCCTGCCCAAACTGCCACCTGGAGTGCCTGTGTTGTCCAACTGATCCCACCAGGTTCTCTGGGATGGGAGAATAATGGTAAAAACAAGTGGATGGACCACCCCCTCCTCATACATTGCCCTAGGTGAACCAATCAAATCATCCCTATACTCTGACAAGCCATTTAACATGGCAAAACTGTACCAAAATGGTATACTGAGACAAATCATCACTGTAACTGCTCGAAACTGAAAAAAAAACTATCTCATTGGACTCAAGGAGCCCAAATCCATCCAAGGTGTATACTCATACACCCTACAGATCTTTGCATGATCATGTACACTATCTAATATGCCCGGACAGATAAAATAATGATAATTTGTAAATGATCAAATAATGTTGAATGCCACAAATCATCATCACAAACCTATAACCACTGCATAGAATCATCTAGTGACCTATAATAGACCACATATCATGTCTCTGCATTATTCGAAGTCTATCCACATTATGTCTTGTGGTCGACATATCTCAAACTAGGTTTGACCAAGTTAACATGACCAATAATATGACCCAGGTTAACATCAAACTGTTGCAAGTGTTAGAGGTTAAGAAATTCTCTACAAATCATTCAAGTAACAATTTAACAAGCAGTAATCATTTCACTGGCAGTCTACCAACCAAATATATAGAGTTTTGTTAATTATTAATTATGGCTCAAACCAGACTTTTAAGACCATACTCACTTCATAGTTGTAATCATTTTGCTAGTGAAAGATGAAGGCTAAAAATCAAAAGTCTAGGCTAAATGGTGACTGCTAACTTGACACTGTGACACTTTGGATATGGAAAGGGGATACTCACTCTAGCATATTTCGGACAAGCAATAACATAGGGGATGGCAGTGTCTCACAAATGGGTAAGTTATGTTCAGAGGTGCTTATTCACCTTGACAGATGCTCACAATCCATATCAAATACAAGTGAGGCCAACAATCTTTTAGATAGAACTTTTAAGAACCATTGATTTTTTGGGCCTTTGAGTTCCATAGCCTTGATCCATGCGTGTTCAAAAACACTTGTTACATGGGTTTTACATTTCACATTTCACATTTACACTTCGAAGCCAATTTCATTAGGCTTGCCTTGCATTCATGTGTGTTTAGAAACACTCGTTACATGAATGGGATTTTCACAAGATATTCATTTCATTTCCATATACATTGTATTGATGGAAACACTATTTGTTTCAGGTTTAGCCAACACAACCTAGGCAACTCAGAGCTGAGACACAAATAAACAGGGAAGCTTATCCAACAAAGAGGCTATAGTGGGGGAAAGTCCTCCATGCCACTATTCAAGTAGTAGGTCGGGGTATAAACATAACTGGAAGGTAATGGATGGGTGGAGAAAGTGAACAATGAGACCACATAAGCGACAAGTTATCTTCAATTATGTTAATAGGGCCATTATGCACCACATAAGCGACAAGTTATCTTCAATTAGTTATATTTGATGCCAGAGGTTGCATCAAACCATTGATGTCAAATACATGTGGAATCAACATACTGTTCTTTGGGTAGTCGAGAAAAAGGACAAGTATTTGGCATTGTGGGCTACAATTATTGTTAGAGATTCCATGGATGAAAAAAAGAATATAAATGCTCATTGCTTGGATTGCATGAAATAAATATTATAAAGGTCAATAATCACATTATAACAAATCAATTATGTTTGATCATGGGATTGAAATAGACAAACATAGTACAATAACAAATGGATGGATGATTGCAAAAGGATGCGACAAGTAGAAGTGGAAGGAGAATTTCCTTATGCTGACACCTTAATGGTTCTTCTACGAAGTTTCCATGTTTACAAATCCTCAAATATGTGGAGGTGCAAATGTGTGATTTGTTTTTGTTTGTTTTTTCTAAATATTATATCATTAACATGGTAATGGTAAACACATTCACATGACAAAAGTGAGTAAGTGATATGTTTGATTTTGATGGTCAAACTCAATTAATGCACCCATAGTCATCTATATGCCAGTGGGACGTAGACATTGCATTCATTATCGTTGAGCTTAAGAAACAAACTTATCAATGTCTTAATTGTTAGCTCCAAAATGTTGCAGTTGTGATTGAGAACCTCTACAAAGAAATGAGAGAATTAAGCTTTGTGATAACAACCCTTCTTAGATAATGAGTTTGCTCCAATGCCATTTACAAAATGAGTTACCCTTCCACTATCATAACTCCATTATGCAAAAGTATACATTGATTAATGGAACTAATCATGTTCTTTATGCACTTGTCCACACTTGACACATACTTAGTGGCTAACCATTATGCTTATTCTTAACACCCCATAAGATATACTTACATTGATCAATGTTAATGGACATAGGTATCAAGATAAAAATTAGCATTAGGTCAAACTTTAACATGAATTAATGCAGTAAGTCTTACGCATTAGAAGCCTTATGTATTTGTGCTCACATTTTCATTTTCCAAGGAAATCCTCATGGAAAATCCTCCAAGTACTTCCTTGTGATCCCTGGATAGTAAACACGGTAAACTGTTGGTTCTAAGTTCCAAGCTCATAATATCAAGGGGATCAAGAGAGACAAGCCCATGGCCTCCCCAACTTGGGGGATAAATCTCATCTCTGACTCATGACCACTTGAGACAACGTTTGAGGTTATGTGCGTGTTTACTTGTGTTGGCCTGTTGTTTGGATAACAAAAATAAAAGAAATTTATAGCTATTTTTAGGTTATACAAAAACTAAGCAATTAACACCTTTATTGCTCCCAACAAACATTTGTTTTAATGGAAAAAAGTGAATTACTATACTCCATTTTGTAGCATGAAGTATACGAAGTTGTAACACATGAACTCTTCCATCTTGGATAGATGATATTCACAAGAGAGGTTTTAGCCTATTTAAAAACTGGATCTTTAGATAGATCCTAGATCCATGTAAAAATGTTTTCAACTATTCAAGTTGTTAATGTAATGAATCAAACTTTTATAACTGAAATACACCCACCACAATATGTTTGTAACATGCACATTGATTTTTTTATCTAACCAATATGAAAATGATTTTTTTAACTCTCACACCACTTCATAAATTATGTTGTAATATATTGAAAAATAATAACCTAATTTATATGTTCTTTATGGATGGATTATAAAATATTAAAATCTCAATTTTCTATATTTATAAAAATTAAATTAAATTATAATTAAAATTAACATACTTATTGATTGATAAATCTTCCTTAAAATCATAAAAAATAAAAAAACAAACACAGTCCCATCCATAAAATTTGAATTAATCATTCCCTTTTACAAGAATCATAAAATTAACTTACATACTTATTGATTAATAAATCTTCTCAAAAACATAAAAAATAAAAAAACAACCATAATCCCATCCATAAAATTTGAATTGATCATTCCCCTTTACAAGAATCATACTTCTCAACCTCTAAGAGATTTATTATCCTTACATTATTATCTTTCGAGAGGACAACCCTTATAATGTTAAAATATCTCGAACTTGAGACAGCTCTTTTGCAATTTTCATGATAACCACCACTTATTGAAGCTCTCAACAATCCAAGTTATATGACAATGGCACCTGTAACAAGTTATACGGTTGCCTTCCATTTCCAATTTGTTTCATAGAGATGAGTCCAATAAACATAAAAATCATAATTTGACCTAATATTTAAAAAAATAGACAACGGAATGAAAAACAGCAGACTCCAATTATGGGCGCCCGCTTCGTCAGAGCTTAAAACTCAACTTCTTGATATTCGCGAGGCGCCGGCCCTGAAAATCCATCTCTCTTGACTCTTTGATGAAGTCATCCACATTGTTCGCTTCGCTTCAAAGCAGCGGGTGGGTTTTCTGGGGGCAGCCGGCCTTGAACTGAAGAACGCATAGACATGCTCTGCTCTGCTTGATTTGGAGGGTTTTTGTCTGTTCAAATGAATAGGATGAGCTGGGAAGATGACAGCATTGGCCCCGACGTGGCTGCTGCGGGTCGTTTGGTGAGCGATTACATCGGCAGAGACGCCGGCTGCTTTGGCACTTCTTCTGATTTGGAGGAAGCTCTCGAAGCCTCTCGTTACTCCAGTCATCCTTACTCTTCTCCTCCCAAAGAGGTAAAAAAATCATTCCCTGTTATTCAGGCTTTTAACTTCGCACAAATGGAAATTCCTTTTCAGTTTTTTTTTTGATGCAGTGCACATTTAGAGGAAAGAAAATTTTAGGTCTGTTTATAAGGATTCTAATATTTGGTTGTCGGGGAAAACCATCCAGACTTCTGCTTAAACCCCTTCTTCTTCCATCAACAAACCAAGTGATACGTTAAATACCATAGACAATAAACTTGGCACTGATACATCGACAATGTAGAGCTTGGCCTAAGTTACTCCACGCTTTAACTCTCTATCTCAATACTGCGGTGAAAAGATAACACAGGAACAACTGGGCTACTAATGAGCTCACAAGGAGGGAAAATACTAAGGACACTGAAGATTTTGATTTGGGGTTTTATCTAATCCTCCAGTTTCTTTATATTTAAACTTCAACCTTATATCACACAGCTCCTTTCTTGTCTTTATGAGCATAAGTTAAACTTCCACTATAGTGTTTCTTAGTTCTTATATCTCCCAATCTATACATATTATTATTCTTGTCCAATCTGACCTGGAGTTTGAACGAGTTTGAAGTCGATCGGTCGTTCCAGGTATGCATATACTAATTCTCCAAGGTGTAAATTTTGGGCGTCCACTCCTGTCATACCTCAAGAGGTGTCTTAAGAGGAGCATTCTGCCTCTTGTATAGCGGGCAAAGGTATGGGCTTAATTGGAGTAGATGCACTGGAGTTCATCGACTGGTTTGGCCAAGTGGGCAAGGGTATGGGATTAATTGGAGTCGATGCATTAGAGGTCATTGCCTGGTTAGGCTTAACCTTTTGGGTTGCAACAATCCTATTACCCTTTGAACTCTTGTGAACAACATGAACCGTGTTGTCATTGGAATCATTAATATCTTGAGAAGTCAATTGAGCTTTAGCTTGGGGATCTTGGTTAGTTGAGGTAGGTTTGGCTTAACCATAAGCGGGCAATCATAGATCTCGTGGTTTGGGTTTTGGCATCTAATGCAAGTGTTAGGCACATTTTTTGAGCATTGTATCCTCATCTTGGCAAAGCGAGCTCTTTTAAGTCTTTGGACATGTCAACTTTGAGACAAACTCTTGTATGACCCCTAGGGTTAAAGAACCTATTTGGTTCATGGCACATAACGCTGTGCAACAAATCAGAGATGCATGTGAAGAAGTGCTAGAATTGTGCATGAAAGCCATGAGATTCCACCCACATACGGTTTTATAGATAAGTGCCATGCTTGACCAAATAATCCTAAAATTATCTAGAAGAAATGATGGGTTTTTGGACATACCCAAGGACCATGACCATTTATGGCAACACAATGAGACTTGTCAAAAATGAAAATATTTAAGCCGTTGGTTAGTTTCTGGACGCTTTGGCAATACCAATCTTTCAACTCCAATACTTCCTTCATCTAGGCATGAGTCATGGCCTTTGAAGGTATACAATTGATAAATGCCTAGACAATTTGTGTTTTGTATATATGTCACAAAATATTTCTATTCAGAAGTAGGAATGCTGTGATTACTAGAGCTGAGTTCATATCAAATGATTTGTCATTTGGCCCAGTGAATTCCGTTTCAATATAATTATTTCTGCATGTGCATTGTTATTGCCTGAAAATGTAAGTCCAATTTGCATTTTTGGAGGCATTCTTTTCAGCAGCATTGCACCAACACATGAACTTTGGAGCATGGTATGAGTCATTTGAGAGATGGTAACGAAGATCCATGTGTTTGCCTTTTGTTTCACTTGTTGAGGGATATTCATGTATTTCAAGGCATGTTGTATTTTGAGTCATGTTTTGTTGTTGAGTACACATGTTTGGAGGCAAGGTTGCACACGTAGCAGACATTCACCTTTTGGCATACCTTTTCGGGAGGTGCTCTACGACTGAGTATGGGTGAGATGTCACGTAACGTAGCGTTATGGTACCAAAAATAAAAAGTAATTCAAGAAATTCATGTCGGGTCATAAAATGAAAAATTGAAACGAAGTGAAAAGTAATTAAAAAAATCCATGTCGGCTCATAAAATAAAAAAATTGAAACCATCATAGATCCATCTTAAACTCGGATCTATCAAGCACCAAGAGAGATCAAATTTATGGAGTTATAATTTTTTTGGATGTGTAAAAAATTTTAGTTAAAAAAATGTACACCTCAAGGAATTGGATCATTCTGGGTTTAAGATGGATCTATGCTGGTCTACACATTTTCATGCATATTTCTCCATTGGAAGGTGCCTTTGGGGTGTCTTCATAGTTTCAAGGCAAAAGCTATATTTTTAAGGCATTTCTCACCACTTGGGTTCATCTCACATCACAGAAAGCATTTCTACATATGTTTAGGCATGAATAATCATTCTTGTGGCTTTGGGCATCATCTACAAGGCCACAAAGAGTTTTCTAGAGAATGTCCCTTATGAAGATTGACATGTGTCACCTGTAAACCCTCTCACACTGGTCAAAGACTCTTCAATGAAGGGAACGCCCCTCATTTTGAAGGATATCTAGGGGTTTTCAGGGCATAATCAAAGATTACATGTAGAGAAGAAGAGGAACGCCACAGTCAAGATGACACCTTGCATTCATATTACACATGGCGTAAAGGAAAAGGACATTTTTGAGGAGTGCTCTATTTCCTCTTTCCAAAGAAGAGTAGAGATCTTTCGATAGAGTGCCCAGATTGTGCTAGGCCAATGCTAGTGGATGCAAACTAGTTGTGGCATTTACAAATTGTAGTCATAATAAGATTTTGATATATATTGAGGGAGTTATGGTGATTTCAAATTTGTTTTCTAAAAAACCCTCGTTGTATTTTATCATTTCTAATGCATCGCTTCACCTTTCTCACCTTTCTTGAGCTCTGTTGCTATTTTGGGAAGAGGAAGCTACTAGATGGTCATTATTGGAGAGCGCCCAAGCTAGGAAGGTGACACATGTGGCAGCAAAGACTAATTCAAGCCCTATTTTGTACATCTTTTCACCCTTAATGAGGAGCACCTGGTTTGAAGGAGGCTTCTAGACTTTCTTTATGTATTTTAATATTATCATTTCTAGAAGGTTCATGGATATACAAATTTATCAATATTTTATTGTAAAATGTTTGAGGAAAAGCTCGATAAAAGGAAGAGATCTCTCATTTGCTAAGGCATGGTTGGATGAATGGGATTTCCCCTCTAAACTTAGTGGAATATCTCTTTGGAGAAAGAAGTTAAGGGTTAAGCTCAATGTAAGGTTTCACCATTTCTCCTTTCTCTTACATGGATGACCAGGGTTTTGCAAGGATTGCCATTGTATTTTGCTGTTGGAATAATCTTTATAAAAGGGCATTATCGCTCCAGTAAGAGGATGTTAGGGCTAATGTGAAATCCTCCCTAGCTCATGATGTAACCTTGGATAATTGAAGAATTTTATTGTTGAATATTTTTGGTTATAGTTGTTCATTCAATGTTTGAAGTCTATTGTAACTAAGAAAGAAGTTTAAGTGTGGTACGTTATGGCTCCTTGATCTCATGGTGGGATCAAATTTGAAGGTATGGAATGTTGTTGTTTAATCATTTAGTCAGAAGGCTATCATGCATAATCTACATCATCCGGTGTTTGATATGTGGTGATTTCTCTATTGTTCATGGTCACACGTTATTACTTCGTAGTGATCCCATGGTTGTGTCAATGCATCTTACATAAGGGCCCCCACTAATTCTTGCACAATTTGAAAATTTGTCTTGGACTAATTATATCACATCAATGGATGTCTTAATTACATCTCTCCATCAACTCAACCTTTATGCTCTTTTAACTTGACTCCATTCCTTAATGGATAGAAAATAGTTTTGATAATCCACCACCATTTTATTACTTAAACCTAAAAGGATCTTCATTCTACAAATTTGATTCTTATATCAAGCTTTGCAAGGGCATATTTGTAATCTTATTAGGGAATCTCCCCTTGTGTTGGAGAAGAATTGACCTAAAGTGAGGAGGATGATCATTGAGGTGATGGTGGTGTTCTGAAGTTGCCCTAGGGTTTGTGTTGGGTGATTGGACTTATCTTTTGTGTAGATTTTGAAAGTAACACACATTTAAAGGAAATAACATTTAAGGTTTGTTCATAAGGATTTTAGTAAATGGTGGTTTATGAATACCACCTAGATTTTCAATTAAATCTTAAACCCCTTCTTCTTTTATCAACAAACCAACTGAAACATCAAAATTTATAGCTAATATACTCACCATTGGTACATTGAGAGTGGAGAGCAACCTAACATACACAACCCGTAAACTCTTTATCTCATTAATGCAGTGAAAAGATAAATAGGAATACCTAGGTCACTAATGAGATCGTGAGCAAAACTAGTTAGGACATACTGTGAAGTATGAAGAAATACAATTTGGGGTCTTATGCACTCTTCCAATTCTTCATAATGTATAATTTTTTCATCTTTTTTGTGTCCAAACTCCATATCTTCACTTACATAAGCTACCTTATATCATGCAACTCCCTTCTAGTCTCTATGAGCATAAATGAAAATTCTAGTATAATGTTTCTTAGTTCCCATATCGCCTACTATAATTGCCAATTTTCCACTACCCTTGGACTTCATTACTATTTTCCTCTTTAGCTTGTGCACATTCTTTGCCACTAATAGGGAATTGACTTTTTGGTCTTTGCTTGAAAATTATAGTTACAAATGTAGTCATAGAGGATAATAATATAAGATAAGATAAGATAATTTTACGAATGTCCAATGAATGACCAAAAATAGGTTAAAGGGATTGCTAAGTACATCAAGATCAATACATACAAGTGGGAGTGCAATGCAACTCCTATAAAAGTAGATATATTCTATGAAATGTAAGATCTAAAATCACAAGTTTATCATCCAGTAGTGATACAAAGTTTGGAAGCACTTAGAAGAAAGAAAGAATCTTTGTCAAGAGCTCAAGAGTCGAGAAGAATTTCTTGATTGAAGATACTTTGGGGGAGTACTGAATGCTTCTTAGTGCCATCACCTATTGATGAGGAGGCATTGACCGCCGAGTCAATGCTTGCAGTAAGTGGAGTTCTCCTACTATCCGAGGTTGAAACAAAAAAGTTCTTGATGGAGGACTATTTGTATGAACTAAAGATAGAAGATATGGAAGAGTGGGTATGTAGTACATCACAGTGTCTCGAAGAGGCCACCCTTTGTTAAGACTAGGAGGGGGAGGAGGAGGAGGAGCAGGAATTTTTGTTGTACTTGTTTTGTGCCTGAACACAACATCGCCACGAGGGTCTACTTTGATCTCATAGGTCTAGAATTTGAAATGAAGTTGCTCTTTGTTTGTCTCTTGGTGCCTTTATTTGTAAGCTTTGGGAAGAAGGATGTGATTATTTTTGTAGTGTCCAGTGGTGGGGGTGGTTTCAATGAAGAAGATTTAAGTCCTTGAGCCTCCCTCATGTATAAGGCCAAGCAATGCTAGTCTATATACCTAAGCAAAATAGAGAGGGAGTTTTGGGACCCTTGAAAACACAATGATACCGAACTTAGATCTCATAGTAGATGGGGCAATTAAAAATTAAATGCTCCTCTATCTTAGTATCTTGTAAATGGTAATTAGGTAGATTCTGTTTGCTTATGGAATGTGGTGGTCAACTTCCACTTGAAGCTGATGAGAATAAACCCTAAATTGGTTGAGAAAAATCCTTAGTGTGTGCATCTTGTGGCGAAGTGTGTAGGTTGGCTTGACATTGAGGTTGTCCCCCAACTCCATGAAATACTTTGCATAGAAGGGTATATTAGGTTTGAGCCCGTTGGGTGGATCTACCCAAGTGACCTAGATGTACTAATTACAAATATCTTCTCGAATGATTTGTTCAACTTTTGCTTGTTTGATAGTGGTTGGTTATGTTAAATTTGTGAACCATTGATCTACAGGCAAATGAGAGCAATTGAGAAGAGAATTATGCAGTGGAATTATCAAGACAATGTACACTGAACAACACAAATTTGATAAGAATTGATCAGTTAATTACAACATTAATTAGTAATACAATGGTGTTACAATACATAGGATTTGAATGCCATGGATAGGATTCAAATCTACCAACTCAGACTGACTAACTAGCTAACTCGGTGTCTCTAAATCGCTGTTGGAGGCTCACTAGTCTAACTCCACATGTCTAAATCAGTCTACAATCAGTTAATTGATGAGGTAGGTGGGAAAAGGCGCCACTCTCCCTTCATGCATGCATAACTGGCGCTAGGCTAACTGAAAGTGATCTAACTGATTGTAGCTGGAGGTTGACTCAGCATAACTGCTTACCAACCACAACCAACTAATGGAGGCTACTGGTAGCACTCAGAGTGAGCTCCTATAATGTAGGGATTGGCACTGATGGCACCGATGGCACCAGTGGCACCAGTGGCACCAAAACTCCACTAAGGTGATAAATGAACTCCTAAGTTAGGAAATAATAACAAATAGACTATATTGGACAAAGGAGGATTATTAATCCTATAACAGGTTAGGGGCATCTAGAGAGTATATGAATTGGGAAGTCTATTCATTGAGATGCCCATAGACTATAATAAGCGCGTAACCTCGACAAACTAACAATGGGCTTGTTGAAAGGGTTAAGTCTAGACTATGACCTTTGAGGAACGATATGCAACATAATGATATCAATCTCTACTAGCGGCTAATTCAACAAAGCTCCGAACCTAATGAAGTAATGAAGCCAATCTAAAAATGGCCTTGATCTTGAAGGGGTGAGCTACGAATTCTTCCTAAATAAGGAAGATGTAGGAGTGATTGCCATTGTTGATTAAGTCTAAGTCAAAGGGTTCACCGAACCTAAACCTCCAGGTTCGAAGTTCGGCGAACCTAATATTTTTTTTAAATTCATTGAGGTTCGGCTCTGGTTTGAGCACATTTTTGGCGGGGTTTTTAGTTTTTCAAGGGATAGGGTCTCCACGAACATCTCCAACGACAACAAACTCTCGAGCAACATCTCGGCCCTCTACGTGTTAGCCCGAGCCGCCAATGAATATTTTGATGATTGGAGCGTCGACTGTCTGTGATTCAACCCAAGCAAACCAATAAATACAAAACCCTCACGCGTCGGCTTTAGCTCTAACCTCTGTTAAATGTTTTGCGAGTCCACTGGTCCGTGAGCGACTTTGCAATTGCAGTAGAGTAAATGTTTACAGGATAAAAACATTCACGGGAGTAAGTGTTTATGGGATAAAAAAAACATTTACCGGAGTAAGTGTTTACGGGATCAAAAATATATTTCGATTTGACCTGTTTTTAAACTTCCGGATTTGAGATAAAGGGTGTCCGCTTTAAGTTTTGTAGGTTTAACTTTTAAGAATACTTTTTACTTATTTTTGCAATTGCAATTTTATTGTCTTTTTTAAACTTTAATAAAAGCATTTATTATTAGATTTGATGATGGTTAGTTTATTTATAAGTATTTATTCATCATTATTTTTATTTATATATTTTTTATTGAAGTTTGTTTTTAAATGTTATATATATATATATATATCCGAACCTAATGTCGAACCTCATCCGAACCTCATCGAGAAATTCGAACCCGAATCGAACTTGAAGGTCATCGAACTCGAACCCGAACCCGAATCGTGTGACTATGGATTAAGTTCATCAGGAAGATTCAGTATCCTCCATCTTGTCCAAATTTTAGCTGTATCCCTCTCCGAGACATCGGCAAGAGTACAAATACTATTGTTTTTCATCCGTATTTGCAATTGACTCAATTGAAAATTCTCAGTGATCGTCGGCCGATCCATAACATAGTCTTCTCATATTCTTATTTTTTCACCATTTCTTGGGAGCCATGTGTTGCCGCCTTTCACACACCTTGAGGGGGGTACGTGGCAGAAATCTTCAAGCCACTCGTGTGTCCTTGGGGGCAAGTCTCGAGTCAAGGCTGTCACCTTGTTCTTGACTCCTCCGTTTAGGCTCAACTCTCAAAAAGCCAAGGGGGGTAGACCCTATTAAGTTACTAAGGCATAATTATTTAGTATGATGATGGTATTAAAGAGTAAGTTTTTTAGGAGTTTTGATTTAACAATTGTAAACAACAAATAACATGATGAGATAATCACAAGTAAGCATGAAATGACACCCAATCACATATAGATTGAAAGAAATAAATAGTTGACGAGTGCCTTGTAAATGGAGTCGAAAAATAATTAAGAGTGCTTGCAAGTGCTGGAATGAATGTTGTGCAATTGTATCTTGGTTCGTTTTAAATTAATGTGAAAAGATGAGTAAATTAACTTAGGCGAGGGGACTCCAGATATACCTAGGGGGTACTTGGAGTATGTCCAAAACTAAACCTTCATGGCTACCCGCAAGGAATATGTGGGCTGAATGGAGTCTCTAAGACTGTTGTTCATAATGCACCCGAAGGTGTAACAGAGATCGGCGCCTCGAGGTCACTTTTCAAGAGTTCCCACTTCCTTTGGGTATTTTGCCACCGTTTACGGTTTGATCGAGGCGTTGGATTTTCGCCTGATGGTGGTTGATTGGGAAAGATGAAGACTGATTAAACTAGTCACTCACGTTGCTTTTGATGCAGCTTGACTGATCAGACAAACCGCAGCCAAGTGCAGAGCATACACGCCGGAGTCTTGTCAATTTTAGTAAATTTTAAGGGCGTGTTCTTGTTAAAAAGAAGACCCTTTAGGAATCTCTTTCGGTCCAACTGGACCTCAATCGGGAAATCAAGGAGGGGTTAATTTTATTGCTTGCATGTGAAAAATAACAATGAAAATGGAATCAAAGATACACAACATCGGTTTTCTAATCAGTCCTACCACGCATCTCTTTGCCCTTTCGGGTCAATCGGGAAGTCGTGGGGTAAGTAGTATGATTACTTTGACTTCAAAATATGGAATAATGAAAAATGTTATCAAAGTATACAATCCTGCATAACAAGACTAAGCTAGAGCAAAAACGGAAAAAATGCAAAAAAGTGAAACGGATGCGGATCCCCTCTGGGGGGGTGGGAGTGGGCTCGAAAGAGCCTACTCAAAAAGATTCTTTTTATTATTATTGGTTACAATATCAGCAAACTAAATTATGCACTTTGGTCCTTGTTATCTGGGATCCAAAGGCTTGCAACAAGCTTGTAATAAGCAAAACTAAAATCACAACGGTGGGGGGAGCCTTCGAGAAGCTTCGGTTCGCCCAAGAGTTGGAAAACGGGCAGAGTCTCCTTCTCTTTTTGTTAAACCTGCTAAAAAACAGCGAGCAATTAAAATCAAATGTGCCCAAAAAGACTTTAAAAGTGTTTTGGGTCACCACACTACTTGCCGAAAAAAAAACTAAGTAAAAAATTGTTAAGAAGGGGTAATCTAGTTTTGCAAAAAGGAACCAGCTTTCCTTGGGATCTTGGTTTGCTGTTTGGGCAGCCAATGAGATATGCACTTTTCTTGCAGAATTTGAAACTTTACAGAACAGAAAGGGAAACTACCTTATAATTAAGCTACAAATTTCCTCTATAATAATGCTTGCAAAAAAGAGGGTAATTTCAACTAGATCTTTTCAAATATAACTTTGTATGCAAAAAAAACTGAGATCTAAACTTAGGAAAGGACCTTACTAACTAGATCTATATGTGATTTTCTTAATAAGATAGATCTAAGCAATAAGATTCTTAAATGGTAACCAATTTGAGAAGAATTTAAAATTTTGAAGGAGGAAGAGGGAAAGAGAAGTGCTTGTTGCTGAAGCAGATCTGCAAAAGAAACTTGTCAGTGAAGCACCGAGGGGCACAATCTTTGCAATGTTTGTTGGAAAACCAGTGGAATCAAACTTGAACCACAACTCTTTCAATCACGGCAAACCTGTAAGCTAAACAACAAATCCTGCAAACCAAACCATTAAATTTGAAGATACACATGAGAAGTAGATGATATAGCATGAAAATAATCTTATTTAGCCTGTAGATATTAGCTCATTCAAACATATATAGCAAAATAGGAGTAAGTAAGCTTACTTACAATGATCTATTCCCATGATTCCAATAATCATTCAGGCAGACAACAGTTTAATGCAAAAATTGAAAAGAATAGTAGTTCACCTCAAAAGCAGCATGATAATAATGATCCACACATGAAAGGTTCTCCACAATTTGGCCTCCAAAGCTTCTCTTTATTTCAACAAATGATGATCAATATAGTATTACAATTGCAAGCCCTTCAATCCAACTCTAACTCGCTTGGAAGAGGAAAACTGTGCTTTATTTATAACAAAAACCTAAAAACCCTAGCCCAGAGGGTCGCATGCATGACTGAAGGAGAGACTGCAGTTGACAGAGAGATAAGCCGAGCCTGATCTGATGATGAACTGTGTCTGATCTGATGATGAGCTAAGTTTGAACTGAGTCTAACTGGATGAACCGCGTTTAACTGGACTAGAACTGCAAATCGGAGTGACACCTCACTCAGTTAACTGAACCAACCAAAATTAACTCCCAGCTTTGATCCACACGTGTGGAGGAGAGAGAAGGGAGGGCGCAACCCTAGCTTTGCATGTGCCTTTTAGCTCCTCTTCAGTCTTAGTTCATGTCTTCAGTTAAGGCATGGGAACTCCTGGTCAATCTGAAGCCGATGAGACTGACTTCAGTCAAATCGGAACAAATCCCACTGATTTAGGATTTTGAATTCTCTCCATTATTTAATTAATTAAATTAATTAATATTTGATTTTTTTTTGGATTTTCTCACTTGAGTGATGGACAAATCACTCAAAACTTAGGAAAAGTGGGTTTATGGGTTTACCGGGTGCTCTGAGTTAGAAAATGAGCATCCCCATGACTAAATCTGACTTTTAACCCCACTTTTATTACAAGACCAATTTTTCCAATTAGACTATTAAAAAAAATAGCCTAAGTTTTGTGGAAAAATTAAAAAACTAACAAAAACAAAACCTAGGGGGACTTAGACATGTTCATATGACTTGACCATGATGCCTAGCATGTTTATACATTGACACATAGACTAATAATCTCAATAGGCCTAAATGCCAAGCCGACCACCCCAACTTTGGAGGTATTGAGTGAAAAACTCAGAAATTATCAATCGTTTATTCAACAACCAATAATAACCAAGGGAAAAAACACCATGGGCTGATCGGATTGACAAATAAAGTCTAAGAGACCGAGTCTTTTACAGACACTATCATGCTAGAACATTTTATTACAACTCCCCCATGGGGTATGAACATGTGATATAGTACAACAAGCACTTCCCAGAAGCACTTCCAAAGGTCTTCTGAAGTCCGAACATATCATCTTTGTCCGGTTCACTAGGCTCACTTGATAAAAAACCACTAAGTACAACTTAGGTGGTAACACCATGTAACCTTTCCTTTTAGAGTCCTGACATATGCTTTACACAGGCTCCAAATCACTGAACATGGCTCATTACTAAACTGTTGTTCCAGTATTTTGGCTCTAGTTGATTGAGTATATTTCTTGAGTAGAGCTGACTTCCACTAGGCTTCTTTCCAACTGAGAGACTCCACAGAATTTTTGCACCCATTGCTTTATTCAATAAGCTAGTATGTTGGATTGCTAGTCCTCCATATTCAATAGGAGCCATCACTGTTCTCCAATTAACTAAATGGTATTTTTTGGAGTTCGCTTTTCCTCCTTGCCACAAGAATTTTCGTTGTAGCATTTCAATCTGATTTGAGACCCCTACCGGTGCTAGTAAAACAAAATTTTGATATATAGCTAATGATGAAAGTATCTGTTATCACTCCAGGAAACTACCTAGGGTTATAAGCTAGGTATGCCTGGTAACTTGAGAATTCAATGTTTTTGGTGTTTTTGTAAAGATGGATCAATGGGATGACTAAATCTGAGCATGACATTCAGACCTTCTTTACAAAAACACCAAAAACATTGAATTCTCAAGTTATCAGGCATACCTAGCTTATAACCCTAGGTAGTTTCCTGGAGTGATAACAAAATGGCGCCGTTGCCGGGGAGAGAGGTGAGAAGCTGATCTTCCTGGGAGACGACATAGATCTACTCTTTGATGATAGACAAGGGGTAGACACTTATTGGTTATAATCATCTATCTGGCGACTCCATGAAGGACGAACTCAGTGGCGACTCCATTGTTCAGAATCTATTGGTGACTCCACTGGGATGACATGAACAGAATCTTAGCCAAGAGGTATGCGTTCTGTGATTTTTCAAGCATTGCTGGTTTTCCTAATCAAGTACCTGCTAGAGATGAATGGGAGAAAAGTCTTCCTAGATTTCGAGGAGAAGAGTGGGAAGTGCCAGCTGAACATTTGCTGGACTTTCATGACTACATGCATCGGTTGCAGGTAGTGCATGAAGATGTTCAGATCCGGCTCTTCTGTTGCTCATTAAAGGGGATTGCCCGTGATTGGTATCGGTCTTTGCCTAATGCAAGTATCAATTCTTTAGTAGATTTTCATGCTGCTTTTCATGTGTTTTGTAAAGATATATTCTCTGCTGATCTTCTTTTTCCTGAGTGTTGCCATGAGTTTAATCTTTCAAAAGTAGAACTTCAGGGAGAATATGTTGCTGTAGAGGATACTATTCATCATGATCAGGAGATAAATGTTTCACACTATGACAATCTTAGTGATGCTTTTGACATCATATCAAACGCATCTACTGTTGTTAGTTGTCATGAAGATCAAGTTTTTATCTCTGAAAACCTTGAAGATGTTGAACAGATTGACAAATTTACAAGTGACATCTTCAGATCTACCGAGATTGAAGAATACAGTCTACAATTTCCAGATTTGCAGGGGCTGTCTAATTTTCAGCTAGAACACGTAAATCATGATCCTGGATGTGTAGATGTAGCAGCAACATATGTTATGAACAGCCCACATCTTCCAGATTTGCAAACAAAGACCGATTTCAGCAGACATTTGCAGGAAGGGCAGCAAAATGGTTCAGATCAGCAATCTGTTTTGTATGTTTCTCCAACAGATCTCGAGCAGCCTGCATTCAACAATGAGATTATTAAAGGCAGTTTTCAGCATCTTTTTAATTTACAGTTGGATCAGCAGTCTAAAAAGGTATTGCTCTGTGATTTTGATGATCCTTTTGCTGACTATTTAGAGTCCATGAGCAGTATAGATCTTAAAATTTTTCTGCCAGAAGAAGATTGTCTTTATCCTCTGTTCAAACATCTTTTCTACATGATATGGCTTCCATTATTGTTTGAGTCAAGATCAAAGATGCCTGTAAGTCACAAACTGACATGGTTGCATTGGAAGTATGCTGTTACTTGATCAATATACATCTATTGGTTAGATGTAGGAGTAGATAGGACAACAAGCTCTTTTATAAGAGCGCGTAGATCATTTTTTAGTTGTTGTTGAATAAAAAGCAGAGCAGGCTGCATGTAAGCTACAGGTGGGATACCGGTTTGCAGAGGGATCAGTGTTGATGGCTTGATGACTCCATGCCCAATGCTAAAGGCAACTGGAACTACTTGGTTCTGGGATTCTTCGGAACCTCACTGGGAGGATTCCATCCCCGAGTAGGAGCCAGATGTTATCTCCAAAATTGACCACCGTCATTTTGGATGATAGAATGGGAGAAGCTGATGTAGTGGACACTGAAGCTGAAGCTGCAATACGAAGGGCCTCATTATGTTTAAGTCATTTATGCTGTTCTGCCTTACAGTAGAGTATTCATTCTGCAATAAACAGCGAAGGGAATGTACGGGCAGCTCTACTTTGCGTTGCCCCAAGAGAAAGACAAAACATGCTATATGGCTGCAATAAAATCTTCCCTTGACCTTAATGTTCCTTTATTTATAATTGATATTAATCGAAGATACAATGTTTCGTCCACGCTCTCTGTGCGCAGTACATTTGGGCAAGAAATAGTTAATGTGCCTAATCTGGCAACGGAGACTTCAATGCCCTTGCATTGGGAAGGTGTCAAGTGTTATGCATACTGTCAGAGGAGGCGGTGTATTTCCCCCCCTTCCCAATGTTGTATTTTCAGCAGACAAGTCAAAGAAGGCGAGGGTAAGCTTGAGAGCAGCAAGAACACCTGGAAGGGCTGCATTTCTATCAACAACAGCAGCGGCTTCTTATTTTGAAACTGCAGATTTTGAAGAGAATAATGGGTGGGGTTTGAACGAGGAGCAGCGCGCTGTGGCCGAGGTGGAAAAGGCGAATGTGAGGGTTGTAGTTGGCCCTGGTTCTGGCAAGACCAGAGTCTTGACCCATCGAATTGCGCATATGATCAACGAACTTAATGTCCCCCCTCGCAGTATACTGTGTGTAACCTTCACAAAGCGAGCGGCTCAAGAACTTTGTGAAAGGCTAAATACCCTACTTGATGTGAATGTTTCAAGTCAGCTTACGGTTGGGACCTTTCATAGTGTATGCGCAAGGATTTTAAGACAGTCTGCACAAATTTCTGATTATAATTTGAATAGGAATTTCATAATCTATGATGAGAATAACTCAGAACAGATTGTGAAAAGGATTCTTGAAGAGGCATTAGATTCTTTTGATGCAATGAATGCATCCATCGGAAGGGAATGCTTTACTGGTGATGCAGATTTTGAAAATCTCTCTGCTCAAAATTTGGATGAAAATGTCACGCAAAGGTCACAGAGTGCAATTTAGGAGGATCTTGTTCGATACAAATTTCTGACAGAGAATGCGCCTGCAAGATTGCAACTACTGCAGTTCCTGGAATGTCACATTAAAAGGAGGCCTGAGCAAAAGAAGGGGCCAGTTACATCAGATGCTGTCCAAGATTTGTCACATCTTATAGGAACAGCCAGACTACACAATGTGGAAAAATTTATAGCCAGAAAAAGTCCAAGAACTTTGCACCCAAACAGGAATTCAATTAATGCATTTGCTATCAAGATGTCAGAGATATATGAGCTTGAACTTAGGAGATGCAATGCTGCAGGTTTTGCTGACCTTTTGTACCTCGTAGTTCGACTATTGCACAGATATCCGCACATATTAAAGATCAGGCTATATATGGATGGCGTGGAGCAAATTCTTCTGTCATGAAGAAAGCTCTAGACCGTGATTTTCGTGAAATTATCACTCTTCAGCTTAGGCGAGCTACCACAGTGCTCATTAGCTGCCAAAAGGACTGACTATTGGCGATTAGCGTTGTTTTGGGTTTTAAAGTTTGAAACAGTTACAGCGTTTGGCAGCTTAGGCGAGCCCCACCGAGCTCATTAGCTGCCAAAAGAACTGACTTCCGGCAGTTAAGGCATGAAATCAACAGAGTAGTAAATTGCCAAAAGCTGGTTTTTGATAGATTTCTATGCTTTTTCCCAGATATCATTTTTGTTCGTGGAAATGGCATAAGACCAGTTGTAAGAGATATATCATGAATTATGTTATCCATATCTGAAGACCCTTGGGCGAGATTTCAGTCAGTAGGGCGTCATTAATGAATTCGACCTTGTTTCAAAGAATACCACTGAAAGTCGACTGCCACATCAATGACTTCAGTTGTGATGCGCCAGCCCAGCCCACCGAGCCTTTGAAGGCCAGCTCTTCTGCATCGAGCACTTAGCACAAATCGAAGGAGAATTACTTAATGTCATCTCCTTGATTTCAGGGACTAGTTCAAGGCTTTTAGTATTGTTGTTCAGTTAGTTTCAGTTAACTAAATCAGATCCACGTTTTTAGGATCTGAAAACTATTGTGTAAAGGCTATAAAGCCTGAGAACCAAGACTTTGTAGTGGTTCGATTTTGGATGCAAATTCTCTGCTATGGTACTTAGCTTTCTCATGCTAATATAGATCACAGGCTTCTCTCAGCTTTGATGTCAGTTTCCATTTTCTCTTT
This sequence comes from Pseudotsuga menziesii, assembly GCA_001517045.1. Lineage (NCBI taxonomy): Eukaryota > Viridiplantae > Streptophyta > Pinopsida > Pinales > Pinaceae > Pseudotsuga > Pseudotsuga menziesii. The sequence goes on along the minus strand of LPNX011060839.1, from coordinate 1,344,847 downwards.
CACTGTATCAGTGTTGTCTAGCTTCGGATGTGAATGCTTACTTTGCATTGTTTAGCTCACAGCTTGGTATTAGTTTCTTAAATGTCTCTCGAGCCCTACTATGTATTGGTTTGGTTACATTTGTTCTTCATCCACCTTTGATATTATATGCTGATTGATCAATTCTTGAGAGCACTGTTTCATTTATTTATCATACTGAAGGTCTGAATGTCATGCTCAGATTTAGTCATCCCATTGATCCATCTTTACAAAAACACCAAAAACATTGAATTCTCAAGTTACCAGGCATACCTAGCTTATAACCCTAGGTAGTTTCCTGGAGTGATAACAGTATCGACTTTATTAAAACTGTCTAACTGATAGGATTTAACCACTGGGTACCCCATTGACTCATCCCTTTTCTCATTTTTCCAATAACTGCCTTTCAGTCTACGACCTTTGGTTGTCCTTGAAAAATTGGGATTCTTAGATAAATGAAAGAGTTCCATTCCTTCTTGGCTGAAAAGTCTAAGATACTAGCAATGTTTTGGATATTAATTGGAGAGGAGTTCCATCCATATACACAACACTTGTGTTTATTTACATCTCCTCCTAATGCATTGAGATACTTGTTTATAATTGACTTAAATCCGACCTCCATCACCGCCGAGGCTCCTCCCAACAAAAGTGTATCGTCTTCAAAATGAGAATGGTTAAGCTCATTAACTCCTCTTATGATTTTAATGCTTGGAAGGTTTCCTGAACTCCTTTTTGATTCCAATCTTCTGTTGATTAAGTTGTCATTGATGCCAACAGTGTTTGGACATTGATGTCGACAGTGCCTGAGATTCAAGGGTTTGTGTGTGTCAAAGGAGCCCTTTTGTGGTTGTCCAAGCCCAAGATTGAAGCCCTTGGAGGCCTTGGGACAATGGCAAAAGCCCTAGTTACCCATTAACTTGGTAGAGCCTCCTAGATGTGTCTTGTTCCCCTGTGAAGTCGAATTAATGGTCTTTGTGTCTTCTTGTATTTGTTGTGGTCATGTGCCTGTGAAGTCGAATTAATGGTCTTTGTGTCTTTATGTATTTGTTGTGGTCATGTGGTAGCTTGGTCATGTGCTTGAGTGCTTGGTCGAGGTCTCTTGATTGGTCATGTGGTAGCTTGGTCTTTGAAACCCTCCTACAAATTGTCTTGTGCCCCTCTTAATGTCTTAGCCTGTTGATGAAGCCCTTGTTCTTGACAAGAAGAAATGACCCATTCTGTGGTCATTTAAAGTGACATACTTGATGAAGCTTGAAGCCCTTGACCTTGGTTGGTAACACTTTGACTTGACTTGGTTTATGGTTTGGTTTTTGACATTCTTATGAGGCCTTTGACGTCCTGAACAAATTGAATAATTTAAAGGTATTAGACCAAGTAATTACAAATAAGCCAATCATAGGGAGTTAATCCTCATCAAGCCCCGTTGGCATATGTAGTGTCTCCTAACTCCTCATGGTTGAAAAGATTTGAATTTTTGAAGTTTAATGATTAAATTCAAAAATTAAAATGTAATTTTGAAAATACTATTGAGAGGTCGGCTCATTAATGAACAATTAATTTATAAAATACCATAAAATAAAAACTTCCTTGTGGATGAAGTCGGCCTAGATCAAGATAAGACTTTCATCCAACGTTACACTATATAAATACAAGTCTATTCCACTATCAAATAGCAAGAAAGTGGATTGTGATTTTCGCTGAACTGTGGAAGAAAATTTCGGTTGAAAACATGATATTCAGCAGCAGCAGACAAATGAATATAGGAGCAGCAAGTTGATAACAACAGTACATTACACTCCTTTTATCTTGGGTATATGCAGTGAGCTACAGCTGATATATTTTTGAAGTGTCTTATCTGATTTTTGAGGAGTCCACAGTCCTGAGGGTTGAGAGTGTCTAAACCTTTTTCAAGCTCGTGAAGAGGTTGCAACAGCCGAGCTAGTAAAGAGGTGCCACAATCCGAGCCTTGAAGGAGTTATTACTGTTGGACAGTCCTGAGTTTTCCTTATTGCTGACAGTCCGACCTTTTGGAGAAGTCTCCACCAGTCACCAGTCCGAGTTTTGAGAAGTTTCCAGCAGTCACAGTCTCACGTTTTGGAGGTGGTCTAAAGCTAGGAATTAACTGTCCGAAGGTTTGTGACAGACTCGAGCTTTGCAAGGTATGTTAACTAATGTTTACACAGTGACTTGTTAGCAGTGACTTGGTTAGCAAACAGTGGTATGATTGTTATACAGTGATTTGTTAGCATCTTACACAGTGATGTGATGGTATGTACAGTGAAGTGAATAATATTCAGTGATATCTATATGTACAGTGATGCGTGAGATGACAGTGATACATGTGTAACATGTAATGACAGTGATGTGTGTAAGCATTAGCGATACACATGTATTATGTACAGTGTCTATAGTGATGATGTACAGTATCGTGTGAAGACATCACAGTTGTAAACAATGGTATGCATCTATGTTTAGCACTTTTAAATCCTATGTGAGATGTGTACAGTAGTACATAATATGACATGAAAGTGATATACAAGCAGTGATATTTGAAGTACAGTGACCATAATACACAGTGATATTTTGTATAAGAAAAATGTCCGATGATGATCATTTACAATAAGTCTTTTTGGCTTATATAAGCCTTTTTATGTGACTGTTCGGATAGTCACAATGTTTCATAATTTTTTTGTTATATATATATATATATGTGTATTTTAATTTATAACTTTTTTTATATCTTTAATTATTGTATATATTATTAATGTATACAACATTGCCCTCTTCTTTTAAGATGCTTTGTCCTCAAAGCAGGGTAATGATGGATATTGCTGAATGAACTTCTTGGTTTCCCATGAAGCATCTTCTTCTGGACAATTCTTGGACAATTCTTCCACTCAATAAGGTATTCTTTGATGATGCGAGAGCGTAGTCTTCCTTCTTTGATGTTGATGATGGCTTCTGGTTCTAATACAAGTTGATGATGGCTTCACGACTCAAGTTATGGTCTTTTGTCTAGCCGTTTCTTTTATTTTCTTCATAGATGCATTGCAGATTACCTTGGAAATGACTAGTCTGAACGGGTGTGGTTGAATAATCCTAGGTGCAGCAAGGTTCTACTAGTGGGAGCTTTGCTAACATCCAATACCAATGGGAGAAATCAAATGATGGACAACTGAGTACTTGATTTCAACTGCGGGGCAGTACCGCACTAGAGATGTGAGTTGGAATGGGTATATCTTGAATGTCCCCAAATTATATGGTTAGTTTCCCGACAAAATGAGGTAGTGGGTACCATCTTTTCCACTTTTTTCTCTTTGTGTCCATGGTTGGAGTATTTGCAAGGCGTTTGATGCCACCACTTGTGTAAATATATTGGATGAATGAAGTGATCAAGCTAGTGTAATTGGGCATAGATAAGTTTTGTGGTGCTTTCTATATGAGAGTAAATTTCTCTCAGAGAGAGAGCTAAGCAATGTTAGTCTACCTAACAAAAAATGTAGCAAGTGACCTTGCTGTGTCTCTGTGTAAACATTGAAATCTCCTTGGGATCTCATGATATATGAGACATTTGATATGGATGTACTCTTTAGTTTCAGACTTCAGCATCTTGGGGAGGACAATGCTGACATATCATGTCCTTAATCGTATACGTTAGAATTGTTTATGAGATGTGCTAGGCACTCCTCATTGTTGTTGTCAAAGGTTGTTCTTCCTAATCCCATTAATACCATATAATATAATTTCATTTCATTTGCGGGATGTTTTGATTAGACTTGACACGTAATTGGTGAAAGTAATCCTTCAATTGATTGAGGGGAATCCTAAAGGGAGTCTGACTAGAGAAGGCAAAGGATCTTGTCTATGCTCATTTGGACATTCACCTCTTGTCTCAAGTTTGAAGAATATAGAATAGGGCCTACAAAAGAATGGGATGTTTATCCTGAAACTTTTGACTTGGATCTCTCCTTTTCTGCTCTAACTCTTGTAGAGTCATCTTCCAGTCATGTATATACTACTGTGATTGGGTCTTGTTCATCATTTGCTAGTATTCTGATGAAATTGAGATTTAAGTACATCTCATTTTGTATTTTGGCATATATATCAATGTTGTGAGACTTGGAATGGCCAAAAACTTGGCCCTTTTGGGACCTTACAAAGCTCAACAACTCAACATAACTTAGTTCAAGAGTTTGCGAAACTTGGCAAAGATTAAAAACAATGTTCCCCCAAGTTGTCGAGACGTGGGTGCGGAGAAACACACATTCGACACTCATGGAGACCACCCCCCAAATTTTAGGGGAATTGGGGGGACATCTCTAAAATTATAAAAAGAAAATAAAATACCAAAAATAATATTTCATTTGATGTATATTCATTATTGTGCAATGTAAATACTAAATATAGTACCAAGTAGGGATTGTAAAAAGTGAAAATAATGGAAAAACATAAAAAAAGTTCTTAGGGGCATGGGGGAGGGGGGAACATTTCTCCAGGAGTCCCCACATCCCTGGTGTTATCTCCAAACTTGTAGTTGCCTCTATGAGGTTGATCCAGGATGGACGGTAGAAGGATGGGAAACTAAAGAGGTGGAACCAAGATAGCCTCGACTCCCAAATGGATGGTTGTCACTCCAATCAAGGCAATCTTCACTTGATGTTGTCTTAGCCCAAGACAACAATGGGGGAGACCCAGATCTACTCCCGACAGGAGAGATCAGACGAAAACACCAGATCAAATCAAATGAAGTTGAAGTACGTAAGGTGTAAGGTAAAGTAAACCTTAGATCTATGGATGAAGTCACAAGGTGAGTTAGGGTTTGGATCAGGGGTTTATGAGGTATGAAATTGATCCAAGTTTGGAATACAAGTGACTTATGAGCCCTTCTACTAGATCTAGAATCAAGGTACTAGCAAAAGATAGTGATATCCACTGCCTTGGGAAACATGACCAATGTAGGGAGGGTAAGAACAGGATTGGGGCTATCTAGTACCACGGGATAGACTCGAAGGAAGGTTTAATAGTGTCAAAGTACCCAAGCCTCAGGGACAAGATCAAATCGCAAGAGAAAATGGCCAATTGAGGGGTTGCGCTAGGGTTTAGAGAACAATGCCTTGGGGTTTGGGCCCAATGGAATCACCTAAGCAAAACGTCTAGGAAGACCCACTTAGGGTTTGACTCGATCTACAAAACCCAGAAATGGTTTGCCAAAAGATCAAGCGGTTTGATCTATAATATTTTTTGATTTTTTATATTTAGGGTATTAACATAAAAATGAAGATGCCAATGGATTGAGATCAAGAGAAGAAAAACTAACCTATAGATCTTACCTGGATAACCTTGTAGATGCCTTGTTGATGATGATCAATGTCGTCTCGATCAATTTGAGAAGATTTGGAGGAAGCCTCTATGTAAAACGATTTGCCCAAGGAAGCCAATGCGCACTCTCTCCTGCACAACAAACGTTAAGCATATCAGATTTGATGCGTCAAAAGAAAAGAACAAATGCTACAAAAAAATAGCAAGATGAAATCATAGATCACAATGATACTAATGAAAACTCCCTGATACAAGAGATACCAAACAAGCGAGTTGAGGAAGCCTTGCAAAAATGCCCAAGTGAAGTCGCCCTCCTGTAGACAAAACAATGTTTCAAAAAATATATAGATCTCACAACAAATACCCAAATGCTAGGAAGCAATAGACTTTCCAATCACCATCGAAGAACACCAGATGCAAAGGAGATCCAAAAATTTCCATAAGAATAGTTTTTCTATTATCCAGATCCAAGAGCCAAAGACCCTTTACAAATGAGAAGCTCTCTCCTTTAAATAGGAATGAGAGATACCAAAATCATAACCACTTTTTAAATGGGTGGCTAAGATTAAAAGATCAAAATGTTCTAATCAACGGTTGAGATGAGCTCAACATAGAGTACATGGATCAATACAATAATATAATATATCAATGGACCAAATCACCCTAGGAGAGGGGATCCCACTCAATAAAAAATAAATAAAGCTCATGGTGGGTCCAGGGCTATGTCACATGGTTTAGGTTCGGGTTCGAGTTCGGCGAGCTTCAGCTTCGATTCGGGTTCGATTTTTTGGATGGGGTTCGACATAGGTTCGTCTATATACATTTTTCAATATATATATATATATATATATATATATATTTACACACTAATTAGAAATTAGTATTGTTGTAGAGTCACAGAGTGTAGTCTAGACTCTATATCATGAATTATAGTATAAATCATTTCAAAATAAACAATAATGAACCTTTAAAGATCAAGGATTAGCTTAATCATGAGCATAGGAATACAATTTTAAAACAAATTAATTAATTGGTCTTTTTAGTTCCAATAAACCAAAGTTTGGTCTGAATAGACACGTTAACCATCATCATCATTTATGATAAATTTAATAAGAAAGCCAAATATTTTATCCAAAATATTCTTGAAAAATAAATATTTTAACCATCATCATCATCATTGTTGAAAAATAAATATTCTTTTATTAGCATTTGTCATATTTTTTGTTCTATCATTTTTTATGTTTTGTTTTTAGTAAAAAGTAAATATATTTTTTCTAAGTCAAAAGAAAAATGATATATACTATTTCATTCAGGTTCGTTTAGGTTCGTTTAAGGTTCGTTTGAGGTTCGTTTAGGTTCGTTTGAGGTTCGTTCAGGTTCGTTTAAGGTTCGTTTGAGGTTCGTTTTAGGTTCGGCATTCAGGTTCGCCAAACCTGAACGAACTTTGCAATTTTTTTTAGGTTCGTCGAATTCCGAACTTGGAGGTTCGGGTTCGGCAAACCCTGTGACATAGGTCCAGGGGGTATTAACTAACTCCCAAAGTGTGTCCCCATGGCATAATAAAAATAAATATATATTTTTAAATGCAAAATAGTGCCTCTCTGAGGAAGTCGTGAGCCTCCAAAAGCTCCATAAAATAATAAAATATGCCGGAGAGATGGATGTGGGTCCATCCAAGTGCTGAAACTGCTGGAGAAGGAGTGGAAGACATCACACTCATTATCAGAACTCATCCTATGCCATTTCCTTTCATCAGTAACCCAAATCGAATTCTTTAGTAGCCATTTTTATTATTTTAAATGTGTCGGGAAACGTGATATGGCCAAAACTGCCTCCTAGAGTGCCAACATTGTCAAACTGAGCTCACCAGGCTCTCTGGAAGGGGGGTAATATGGTAAAAACAAGTGGCTGGACCACCCCCTCCTCATACAGTGTCCTAGGTGAACCAAACAAATCATCTCTCTGCTTTGACAGGCCATTCAGCATGGCAAAACTGCACCAGAATGGTACACTGAGACAAATCATCACTGTAACTGCTCAAAACTAAAAACAAGCTGTCTCAATGAACTCGGGTGTAAATTTGAGCATATAGATATGTAGACAAATACACAACTCACAAAGAAGATCTCACAATTTACTCAGCAATTGAAGAATGAAACAGTGCAAAAGGCTTGCAGCTGTGAATGCTTTCATTAATCAAAAAGTAATCCAGATGATAATTACAATGAAGTAAAATGGCTTTAATAGCCACAAGCAACTCGAATTGATTAGACTCTACTTGACTGTAGGTAACCCAGACCTTGTCTAAATCATTATCGGAGGACTCAGTGGTTAACTGACCTTGTCTAAACCATAACCGGAGTTCATCGGAGCTCTAAAACACAACTCAAGTGTTACATTCAGTGTTGACCAATGGTTAACTGACTGTGGTAGGTGAGAAATGCGCCCCACATGTGTGCAGTCAAGTAAACCTAGCGCTAACTGAATGTGGAGGACTTGAACTGAATGTAACTGACTCCTAACTTAGCTTGACTAGTCATTAACTGAAGTGAACTGATCTTGGTTGGTTTCGGCACTCCCAGTGGCTTCCTAAATTGTAGGGATTGGTCTAGGAGGCTCCTAAACTTATGCAATCAAGTGCAATAAGTGGCAGTGAGCCTCAATTAGTGTTCCCCACACTTTAGTAACTGAAACATGTGCCCCAATTAGGTCAAGTGGACCCAATGGTGTTAATGACTTAAAATAGACTGGATGGACTCCCGATTTAAACATGACTCCCAAATTAGACATATGACCAAATTTGGACAAGGGAGGATTAATAATCCTAACACCCCCCCTGAATGCTAACTTGGACAAACTGTGGGCCCTGGTAACTAAGACCATAGGTCACCCATTACATCAAGTAAAATAAAGTAACTGCTTAATACAAGGAGTCGGGGCAAAAACCACATGGGAAAAAAGCCCTTCCTTTAGCTAAGCAGGTAGAATCAGGTCTCAAGTTTGAAAAGCTTGAAAATATGTTGCTACAATCTTCATCTCTGTGAGTTAGTGAAGCAGCATGCATGGTGTGCTGTGCACAGGTATTCTGGGGCCTGGCATGTAGACTTCTCCTTCTTCTCCAAAAATGATGATGGGAGGAAGGAGGAATGTAACCTTTGTCTCTTGCTGAATGAAGAGGTGTATGATCATATCCATTCTTCTGAATGTAGTAAGACTGAGCCCTTGCTATATTGCATCTTACAGGAAATCTATTGCATCTCTCTGAAGGAGGTAAAATAGTATGACATAGCGCAAGAGTCTTTCCTTTCTGAGTGTCAGGTGAGTTTCCAGTCATCTTCCTAGCTTCCAGTTTGGAAGTAGGGACTGAATCTAGATCTGAGTCACCCTGAATCTTAATGTCATAAACTGATATAGATGGATCTGCAATACTAGTAGAAGCTGTAAAAGAAGTAGATGCAGAGATTTTACCTTCCCTTGCAGGTGGCTGCTGAGAGTGCACTGGTTTTGAAGGAGGCATGAAATGTGAGAACTCATATGCTTTTGAAGCATGATTCGCAATACCCTTTGCTATGATGCTCCCAGTAGAGATATCTGTGATCTCCACTGAGTCAAGACCAAAGATCACTCACTTTGGAGATCCAGTATGGGTCATCTGATAGACAGATAACAGGTTTGAAGCCAGGGAGGGAACAAACAACACATCTTTGAACCTTCCATGTTCAAGTTGGATAGAGCCCTTCCCTTTGGTTTGGACTTTACTGTTATTGCCCATCTGAATACTAGGACCATCAAAGGACTGAGAAGAAGAGAATGATTCTCTGGATGCAGCCATATGGTTGGAAGCTCCAGAATCAATGAGGAAGGCAGGTGTTGATGTGCAACAAGCCTTCAGTGCATGTCCTTTCCTTTGGTATTCTTCTTCTTCTTCTTCAGAGTCTTCCTTCCTTGTGCTAGCAGGTACAAAAATGTTGTGCTTTTTCAAAAGAAGAGCCATTTCATCAAGTTGTATTCTCATACAGGAGCTTTCTGAATGGAAGCCCCTTCCACAGTAAGGGCAGAGGACCCTGCCTTTGCCATTCTTCTTGCTTCTCTTCGAACCTGAAGGTTCTTCTGACTGCTCAGACTCATCTCTTTGCTTCCCTTTGTCATTCGCTACCTTATCTCCTCTTGCAACAAGAGCTAGATCTTTGGGAGATCGAATGATCCCCATTTGGATCAATTTATCATTCTCAGAAATAAGAGATTGGATGAAAGCATTAAGAGTGGGCATCTTCCAATTTGGAGTAGTGAGCCTTACTGTTTGGAAGGTGGATACAAAGACTGAGTAGTCTGAATTGAGCTTTGTGAGAATAGCAAGGATGAGTTGATCTTCATTCTTCTTCACTTTGCACTGCTTCAACTGATATATCAGGTTCTTGAACTTTGAGAAGAATTCATTTAGAGATTCGAAATTGGATGGATTGAGAGTAATCAGATCATTTTCTAGCTGATGGATCCTCATCTCATCATGCTTATCAAATAAGGAAGCAAGCTTGTCCCAAACCTCCTTGGGAGTGTCCAAGTCTTGGATGTGAAATCGAAGATCTCTAGAGACTGAGGAGAGCATGAGTCCAATGGCTTCATCAATCCTGTTCATGTACTTAGCTTTGTCTTTATCTGATTCTGGCTCTTCCTCTGTTTCTTCTATGAGTATGAAGAGATGCTTGGTGCGGAGCAATACTCTCATGTCATCCTTCCACTGGTGATAGTTGAAGGGAGTGAGAAGCTCCACTGGATGAGCCATTTTGAATGTAATAAGAAAGACTGAGTTGCTGTAGCGAATGCTGTAAGAAAAGCTGATAACCTGTCACACAATCAAACATACAAAGTAAGGTCGACAGTCTGCACTTTTGGAATTTCCTTCACACCCAGCTTAGTTAATCAAGCAAGCTTGATCAACAATTCCTTTGCTTGGGGTATTAAGTGGTAAATTCTCCGCTTCTGGTGCAGTGCTGGAAGGAGCAATTTTGCTCAAAAAATGATCCGGTTGGAGATTTGAGGAGGAGAGGAGTCTTGTCCACCGAGGCTCTGATACCATGTAAATTTGAGCATATAGATCTGTAGACAAATACACAACTCACAAAAAAGATCTCACAATTTACTCAGCAATTGAAGAATGAAACAGTGCAAAAGGCTTGCGGCTGTGAATGCCTTCATTATTAAAAAAGTAATCCAGATGATAATTACAATGAAGTAAAATGGCTTTAATAGCCACAAGCAATTCGAATTGATTAGACTCTACTTGACTGTAGGTAACCAAGACCTTGTCTAAATCATTATCAGAGGACTCAGTGGTTAACTGACCTTGTCTAAACCATAACCGGAGTTCATCGGAGCTCTAAAACACAACTCAAGTGTTACATTCAGTGTTGACCAATGGTTAACTGACTGTGGTAGGTGAGAAATGCGCCCCACATGTGTGCAGTCAAGTAAACCTAGCGCTAACTGAATGTGGAGGACTTGAACTGAATGTAACTGACTCCTAACTTAGCTTGACTAGTCATTAACTGAAGTGAATTGACCTTGGTTGGTTTCGGCACTCCCAGTGGCTTCCTAAATTGTAGGGATTGGTCTAGGAGGCTCCTAAACTTATGCAATCAAGTGCAATAAGTGGCTGTGAGCCTCAATTAGTGTTCCCCACACTTTAGTAACTGAAACATGTGCCCCAATTAGGTCAAGTGGACCCAATGGTGTTAATGACTATAAATAGACTGGATGGACTTCCGATTTAGACATGACTCCCAAATTAGACATATGACCAAATTTGGACAAGGGAGGATTAATAATCCTAACATCGGGGAGTCCAAATCCATCTAAGGTGCATACTCATACACCCTACAGATCTCTGCATGATCAAGAATAATATCCAATATGCCCAGACAGATAAAATAATAATCTGTAAATGATCAACAATATAACTCAAGCTAACATCCATCTGTTGCAAGTGTTCAAAGGTTAAGACATGCTCTACAAATCATTCAAATAACAATTATAACAAGTAGCAATCATTTCACTGGCGATCTATCAACCAAATATAGAGTTTCATTATAACTTACTAGACTCTCAAGACCATACTCACTTCATAGTTGTAATCAATTTGCTAGTGAAGGGTGAAGGCTAAAATCAAAAGGCTAGGCTGAAGGGTGACTACCAACTCGACATTGTGACACTTTGGATATGGAAAGGGGATACTCACTCTAGCATATGCCGGACAAGCAACAACACAGGGGATAGCAGTGTCTCACAAATGGATAAGTTACGCTCAGAGGTGCTTATTCACCTTAACAAATGCTCACAATCCAAATCAAATACAAATGAGGCCAACAATCTTTAGATATAAATTTTTAAGAACCATTGCTTTTTGGGCCTTTGAATTTTCATAGCCTTGGTCCATGCATTTATTACACGGATTTTTATTATTGAGGCTTCATGCATTCATGTATGTTTAAAAACACTACTTTTCATGAATGGTTTTTCACAAAATATTCATTTCAATATACTTCAAAGCCAATTTCATTAGGCTTGCCTTGCATTCATGTATGTTTAAAAACACTACTTTTCATGAATGAGCTTTTTCATAAGATATTCATTTCATTTCCAAATACACTGTATTGATGGCAGCGCTATTTGTTTCAGGTTTAGCCAGCACAACCTAGGCAACTCAGAGTTGAGACACAAATAAACAGGGAAGCTTGTCCAACACAGAGGCTCTAGTGGGGAAAGGTCCCCTCCATGCCACAAGTCAAGTAGTAGGTCGGGCTAAAAACATAACTGGAAGGTAGTGGATGGGTGGAGATAGTGAACAATGAAACCAACACTAGCAACCAAAGTATGGTGGGAATGATCACCTCTATTCTCCCTAAGGACGGTAAAACCAATGAGTATGGGTCAAGAACTTCCAGGTCTAAGTAGGGACATACAGACATAATATCAATACATCCAAGTCCACATATTTATATGATCGCCAGATCATGACACTAGATGCTAAGACATGTCACAAGAATGAATATAAAAGCAATGATAACCATAACACATGATAATATCTGCTGAGTCATGTACATGCAAACAATCAAACTGAACCAACAACTGTCCAATGAAGAACTACTAATGCAACTCTGGGCACCATTGACTGCTCTGCAAATGGCTAAATGACTACATCAGTCCTCAAATTTGAGTGTCTTGAGACTCAGTCATGGCATGGGAGAGTACTATAGTCCATCATCAAATAATGATCCATCATAGATGCCCATCTCAGCATCTCATATGTAAGGGAACTGGCTGAAAAGTGTACTGAAATCTGAAAAATAGAATATGGTAGCCCGGCTACTATATATGTGATAACACCTAGGACGCAAGAAATGTGTCCTCGACCATGTGGGATGCGTGCCCGACCCTGTGGAACACTGTAAGAAACACTCAAATAACAGGATTTTTTGTGCAGAAAAATAAATAATCACATTTCCATCCATAAAAGTTATAAAAAGATCTATCAATAAATGCATTTCATGTAATATGATGGGCAAGTTTACCAAGTTTGGTGAGTTGGGCCGAGTTTTGAGTTTGCCAGTTTTTGAGGCGTTTTTGGACAGTTGCCTGTTTCAGGGCTGACGTAGCAAAACCTGGAAAACCCATCATGTCCTTGTCGGGGCTCACAGTGCTGATATATAATATATATAGCCTAATCTATAAGGCTAATTTTGGACTGTGCATACTGTGATGTTTTAAAGGAGTTGATATATAAATAAAATTTCTATTAAATTGATGTTTATGCCTACCCTTTCTTGATTATTTGCTTTTTGAAAAAGGCATCTATTTTTATTTTTATTTTTTTAATACTTTTTACTTTTTAATTTTCCTGTTTCCCCATTTCCAAAAACTTATGGGGTCATTTTACCTTCTGCCGTCTTTTTGGAAACCGTACTGGTTTCCAAATTTATTGCAACTTAGATTACAACGTGTTGATTTTTCATGCATTTTATGTTATGCCTCGTAACAGATGTTTATTTTGGTGTTATGCTTTTTTTTACTTTGTAAATCTACTGCATACCCAGGGTTATAACAAACTTGAGGGATGTTTACACTAGGAAGTAATTGTACTATGTTCTTACATTGCAGTTTCTTCGATTGTGCTGAAATTTATGGGAGCATGTTTGAACTGTTGTGTTGCAGTGGCCTCATCCTATTGAAGTGGTGAATGCTAGAGAGTTGCCTCCAGTTCTGGTAGACCGTTACAATGAAGCTGGAGGTGAAGGGGCAGCCCTTTGTGGTATATTTCCTGAAATTCGAAGGGCCTGGGCTTCTGTTGACAACTCTTTGTTTCTTTGGCGGTTTGATAAATGGTAAAGTTCTCTTACAATAATTTGTCAGCCTTACAAGGGAAATTTATCTGAATGTTTTTCCTTCAGTATTTTATCTTCTTAGATGAGATAGAACTGGGTTTTCTAGTCCCATTTCCCCTTTTCTGCAGTATTTTCATCTGTTTAACTTCTTTTATTGCATTGTTTTTGTTCTGGTGCTTTACTGTTTTTGGCATTAGATTTTTTTTCTATGAAAGCCAGTTGGATACTTTGTTTTGAATAAAGTCCACATCTGAATGACAGTTGCATGGTGAAATAATAGGTATTGACAAGGCATGGCTTTTGCAAAATAAATACGAAACCTATTGGGTTGTTATGATTCACTGCATAGGCTTAAGAAAGCAAATTTCCATAGATTTTGTATTTTACATGACTTTCCTTTCAATGGAAGTATTGTGTAGTTTTGTTAAAAATGTTGATGTTTGTTCAAATTTCAACTTGGTTTCAATTCTCAACTAGTTACTCACCAAATTAATGCCCAGAATTCATTTGCATTCAAATCTGAAACTAGTAAACTGAAACACATGAAATTTACTCAACTACTTGCAGAGAAATAGAACAGCAGACTATGAAATTTTAACACACAGGTTTTTGGGTAAATTACCCCTGGAAAAACCCTGTAGGGAAAACCAGTTCAAGTGAGAATTTTTATTAATGAGCTCACAGAAAATTTCTGAGTGTAACAGCAGTAAAAATCAACATTAAATGCACTTGTACTTTATCAGAAAATCGTGCCCTGCTCCTCAAAATTTGTGCCCAGCTTGCTATACTGCCCATTCGGCCCTTTATGGAGTCCAGACTCTCAACAGCAATAAATTCCTCGATTTCTGTTCCCAGAAATCATGCTGTACAGTTTCTTGTTTTTTGCCAACAAACTGCTGTACAACCCTAAAAAATCGTGCCACTTTCTCTGCTGTACGGACCTTGATAATCGGGCTTCTTACTCAGCTTTATGGACTGGAATTCTGTGTATTTAATGGCTGTATGGATTCTTGGGATTCGTGCCCTCTTTCTTTCTTGGAATTTGCGCCCCCTCTTTCTGCTTTTCATTTCCTCTCTTCTTCAGCTCTCACTCTTTCTCTCTTCCCAATGTGTCTATTCCTTTCCTAGAACTCCTTTTTATCTCTTCATTAATGAGAAAATGACTGTAACTCTTCATCTTCCAATATGGATGGCCAAGATTAAATCTTGGGATTTCAAGATCAATGGTTGTGATATTTTTGCACTTTATCACATCTTAAGTCATTTTCACTCACCATAAAGCAAAAATTACTTTAACTTTATAAAAATAAAGTTAATGTCTAGGAAAGTCACTTTAGTCACTTTTTACATGCTTAGACACCAAGCCTATGTAGAAGAGCATCTGAGCTATAAAAACTCAACAAAAAATATTGCTAAATTCTTAGCATTGATGTTATATCCCCTATTGTGTCCAGTTTGTGTAGTCTTGTATCAATTTTGTTTAATGCATTGCTTTGGTTTGCATTTTAGTATAAATGAGACATTTTTAATTACAGCGCAATATGTCATCTTGTTCATCATTAAACCTTGACATTGGACATTTCCAAAGTGTTGATATGTTCATGTTGAATGATCAATGTTTATTTTTTTATTTTATAAACATGCATCTTATATTACGAGACGAATCAGATAAGGCAAGATGATTTTATTAATATCTGACAAGTGACTGCAAAAGTAGGTTAATTAGACCAAAAGATTCATCCTGTGTGAATACAATCTGGGAGTGCAAAATCATCTCCTAGGTAATGTTGAAAGTAAGATAAAGAAAGTGAAAGAAAATGTTTAGCTTGGATAATTGTCTAGTGAAGCTACTCACTGTAATACCCCCGGTTTTGACTTGAAATGTATTGAATCAAAATTATGTATGATGTAAATATGCTAGTATGGATTCTTACTGCGGCGCTCAAGGCCAAGGACCGACTAATGAATGGCTAGGCATGTATGATGTAAATATTTCTTTATGGACCGTATGGTTGGTTTATCATGCCAATTCGAAGCTATGTAAATATTATGTTGAAAAAATAATAAAACGGTCTAAGATGGTTATGTAAAGAGCAATAGAGGGGCTATGATTCCACTAGAGGGGAAGAAGAAAGGGGCCCTGTGGGAGATTAAATACTCTATTGCCAAGTGTCAATCTTAGAACTCATCCGATTGCTGCCATGTGCTTTAAATGAGCCAAGTATTTCCTTTTGACTATTAAATCCAATCATTGAATGGATGTGTGACGTTGGTGGAGAAAGTCCTCTCATGTAGTTATGGAAGCATGGGATGAATTCTATGACAATTGTAAGGGTCCTTTCTTCTATGGTCAGATGTCATGTCAGTGGTATTGTCACCATTCCCTCCTATCCTTTGGAGTCAACCACTCATCTTTCTATTACTCATGCAAATTTACACTACATAGAGTTCTTCTGCATGCTGTTCATACCATTATCAGATTGTGTATTACCCAAAAATTCGAATTTGGAAACAAAGATGTAGTTTTGAAGGGAAAAGAGATGGCAGTAGGTGAGCATTGAGGTTGGGAAGGCTAGGAACCCTTACCCATTGAGTTCTGCTACTTATTCATGCTTGAGAAGCAATGAATTAACACTATATGAGGTCTCCAACAACATACATTAGGTTGTACTCCATCTATGCACACATTGGTAAGCATCTGGCAAGATGGATCGCCCGGGGGAACCATGGATTTGGTGAAGGGGATGCTTGAGCCTAGAAAGGTGTTGTGTGGGGCAGGTATTGTGGGATCATGGCTGTGATGGTTGAGTGAGATTCCTGTAGAATTCTGGATGAGCATTTGGTTGAGCATTTAGAGCAGAATGGGTTGTGGGCTGAGAGATAGAAGCTTGTAGGTGTTTTCTTTGCTTTGGTGGCCTCATAGCCCAGTTTAGAATGGATCGTCAGCAGAAAAAGTATATGCTGGACAAAGTGCCTAAGGTTGGGTGGAAAATGGCTCTTACACAACTAGTTGCTTGGATCTTCTTTGTATCTGAATGTGCAATGTTTATATTTTATGCCTGTAATATTTATGCTTGTATATGCATGCTATGTGTGTGTGGATAGATAGAGTTATTTCCGCTGTGTTTTACAATTATGCATTTGCACATGCATAGTTATTGTTATGAATTCGTAATATGGCCACTGGGAAAAATTTAAAAGCCCATAATTCGTTCAATGTCGCCCTCTGTTGCTCGGGATGCTGGATGGGGGCGTGACACTCATTAGGTCTAATTAAAACCAAATCCAAAAGTGATATAATAGTGTCATAGGTGTAGTGATACAAACCGAGAGTCTGAGTTTGGACATTTAGTGTTGATCAAGTAATAGAGATAAATGAGGATGATGTCAAAGTCACTTGGTCCGGACGACTGAGGGTCAAGGGGGCAACAAGAGTGTTGGCCCTTTGTTGCAGTTGTTAGGCACCATAGTGGAATCCATTTGTACGATCCTTGGGTAACCTAGGAGTGAGGGAACCTTACTCTCCTACCATCCAAGATCGAAGAAAAGGATCTCTTGATAGAACATGGGCTACTTTGTAGAAGCTAGGAGGTAGTTCGATGGTCGAGAGGTGCTTTTCTTTTGGTTCATTTGGGTTTGGTCTATTTATCACAATGTTAATGTATGGTTAGAGGTCTAATCCGTCACCTCCCAATTGGCTTTGAGAATATCAATTCCGAGTGGGAGTTACTGGGGAGACACGGGACCTCACAACTCCATGGTTTGGAATACCTTGAAAACCCCCTCTTACTTGTTGCCTTGATATGGTGGGGAAATGGGAAAATATGAGGTGATCAACCTAGTAGTTTCATGGTGGGGCATGGCATGTAAGAACTGGGATTGGGGTTGAGAATCTCCCTAATGATGAGGGCTAGGCATCTCTGATCACAGATTCATGATACCAAAGAATGTAGTAAGGGAGCTTCTTGAGTCCCTATAGAGTTAGTGGTATCACTCTCCGATCTCATAGTAGAAGGGGACAATTGAAAATAAGATGCATCTTTGTCTCCAACTCCGAAAGGTGGCAAATTTGACAGATTTTGTTTGGTCAAGGAATATGGTGATTGGTCTTCACCAACAGTGTTTTAAAACTCGGTTGACTCGGACTCGGACTCGACCGAGTTGATCGAGTCAACCCTAGACCGAGCCGACTCGGCAGATAAATTGGATCAGGGGGCGAGTTGAAGATTGGCTCGGCTGAGTGATGGATTGACTTGGGCAAGTTATGGATTGACCAATCGACTCGAGCAAGTTATGTACTAAGCCGGGCGAGTTACCTAACCCGACATCTTTTGTGGGTTTGCGACTCAGCAGTAAACGAAAACAATATTTTATTGTTTTTTATTTTTATTTTTATCTAAATCCTACCATAACCTTGTTTTACACACAATGAACTGCTTTTGTGTAAATCAAAATTGTGGCCCGTGGGTCGTAACCCTATTTTATACACAAAGAATGGTTTTCCTGTAAAAGCTATAGCTCGTGGGTAGTTCTGAGATGTTTCTTTTTCTCTCATCTTCATTGTTTCTCGTAGTTTCTAGTTAAAAAACTATGCGTTCAACCGAGCACAAACTGGTCGGTATCATTTTGGTGCTGATAAGTGACAAATTTTGTTAGTAGAAAGATTGCATCCATCACATATACCAAAGACGTCGTGACTTGTAACTAGACTAACCATCAAAAACATGGATTGATTAATCCATTGACCAAGTTGAGCTAATTTATTTTCCAGTCTATGATAACTTATCAAACTTTTTCACATGAATGATAAATAAAATTATCAAATTTATAATGCATTCCAGAATCCATCGTATTAAAATTTATATTTGTAATTGAATTCCTTAACATCATTTCAGTCGTAGTATACCTGCATTGAAAGTATATAGTGTATCTACAGGTAGGATGCGAAATCTATACCATTAAGAAATTTATTAATAATAAAAGATAATAATAATTTAAATTGAAAATAATTATAATAATCACTAATAATTAATACAATTTTAAAAATTAATCATAAAACATTATAACAATAATAATGAAAACACCCTATGATGTATATGGTATATACATGAGCAGACTCTGGATATTTTGTCTTGAAATCATAAATTAGAATCTTTAAAAAATATACATATTTATATTTTATGTGTTGTTTTAGTAAACCGAGTCATTAAATTCAAATCGGCCGAGTCATTGACGGTTCATTGCCGATTCCGAGTCCGAGTTTTAAAACATTGTTCACCAAGAGTTTGTGAGAGCCAATCTAGAGCTAACTTGTAGGGATCTTGAGTGAATGCATCTAGTGTCTATAGGTGTATGGGGGATGAAAGATGATCACATCTCGCAACTCCAAGAAGTGCTCTAGATAGACATCTTCAAGCCCACGTTCTTTGGAGGTGAGGTCCAAGAAAGATACATCGAGTGATACGTTGATAGATTATAGTACAAATTAATGGTCTTGTTAGTGACTATCTTGACGACCCCTTTCCACATTCCTAAGGAGTTGAAATGGCCACCTCACCCCGGTTACAAGAGAATCTATTATATTTTTTTGGATTTGTAAAAGGAGAAATCATTATAAATGTGAATTCTTTAGAAATAAAAACACAAAAGCAATTCTTTGGAAGGTCTCTTATAAGTCAAAGGTAAGTTGCACAAAACTTGGAATGGTATAGGTTTAGGGTGCATGGCATGCAAGAACTGGGATTGGGGTTGAGAATCTCCCTAATGATGAGGGCTAGGCATCTCTGAACACGACACCATAAGAAAATAGAAAGGGAGCTTCTTGAGTCCCTATAGAGGTAGTGGTATCAGTATCACCCTTTGATATCATAGTGGAAGGGACGGTTGAAAATGAGATGCACTTTGTCTCTAACTCCTAAAGGTGGCATATCTGGCAAATTTTATTTGGTTGAGGAATATGGTGATTGGTCTTCCCCAGGAGTCTATGAGAGCCAATCCAGAGCTAACTTGTAGGGATCTTGAGTGAATGCATCTAGTTTCCACATGTGTATGGGGGATGAAAGATGATTACATTTATCAACTCCAAGAGGTGCTCTATATAGAAAGACATCTTTGAGCCCTTGTTCTTTGGACGTGTGGTCTAAGAAAGATACATCAAGTGATACATTGATATATTATAGTACAAATTAATGGTCTAGTTAGTGACTATATTGGCGACCCCTTTTCACATTCCCTGGGAGTCGAAAATGGCCACCTCACCCTTGATTACAAGAGAATCTATTATATATATATATATATATATTATTTTTTTTTCTCTGATTTATAGAAGGAGAAATCATTATAAACATTACTTCTTTAGAAATAAAAACACAAAAGCAATTACATTAAAGGGAGGGAAGGTCTCTTATAAGTCAAAGGTAAGTTGCACAAAACTTAGAATGGTATGGGTTTAGGAAATGGGAATGTCGTGGAAATGTGACTCCCCCAAACAAGGACGTCAGGGGAAACATGATATACAAAAGATACTATATATATATATATAGAGAGAGAGAGAGAGAGAGAGAGAGAGAGAGAGAGTTTTTAATAACATATTATCTTGCAAGAAAATAAGAATGATACACTTAAAATGACACTTTAGAAGGAAGCTCATAGATGATAATAGATGATTGATGCCCACAACCTTCTTCTTGCTCCGCACAACCATCCTCTTGCTTGAAATGCACCAAAAGTTTCTCTCATTGCTCCAAAACATAGCTAAAATGCCTGTTGTTGCTTTAGAAAACTGTTAATGTGCAGAAAGTGTTAGAATTGGTGAAAGGAAGAGGTTTCTTCCAGGAAAAGGGAGAGATTGTTAGGGTTTCTAACATTTTAGAAAGTTCTCTCTCTCTCTCTTTCTTCTCCAAATCAACGTGGGGGCTCTAATTGTTCATTTTTTATGCTTGGGCTCTAATGGTTTACATATAATAGATGGTCTTCAACATGCTGGCTTTCATCAACACACTGTTTTGGTTAGATTTTAAGGTGATTCAAGTCCTCTTTCTGTCAGGTGGTTTCTAATTACTAACAATAGTAAAATATATATTGGAAATGAAAATGCCAATGTCCTTGCTGATGTAGTTGGTCTATGGGACTGTAAAATGAATACATCCGATTTTGTCTCTTGCAAGTTGCTACTTACACTGGCAGGACATTGAGAAATGACAGGGAATGAGGGAAGTATATACAAATGAACATATATAGGATCTCGCATAGAGGAAACAATGTCCTATCTTGTGTAAATGCCAACTATACATTTGCGTGTTCTACCTGTGCCACAACGAGGTCACATTCGTATTTGTCTAATCTGATAAATTTCGTTGGAAATTTCTATTTTGTTGATATAATCACCCACCATAAGCTTTTGATAAGTAAGCTTCGATTTGAGTTAATTGTTCAACCTTGTATAGACCTTTCAAAATTTTGTCACAGCAAGAAGTGTTGAATTTTATCATGTGCATATATTCTTTATTTTTGCAGACTGTAAGATGGGTAACAATAAGACAAGTGCAGTAGGTAATCAAGCATCAACACAAATGAACACCAGATGTTTTCACGGGGAAACCTTTAAAGAACAAAAACCCCAAAAGCATTAGTAATTCATCCCTTAAATGAGATGACTGAGTTTGTAGCATCAATAAGAAAAATCTCAGAAGTATGAGATGAATGTTTTTTCACAAATTGTCAAACCCTAGCAGGCTTGAAGAACAATTTCAAACCCTAGCAGACATTGTCCAGAATCTGCCACGTGGAGGAAGGAGATCAACTGCCCGAAAATGCAGACTAGGGTCTGCTGCCCGAATTTGCTTGCCGAGTTTCGTTTTCTGCTGCCTGAGCCCAATTTAGGGCTGCCTGGATCTACTGTGGGTTGCTCGGATCTGTTTTGGGCTGCCCAGGTCTGCTATTCTGCTGCCTGAACCTTTCTTTCCTTTGCCTGGACTGTTTTGTGGCTGCCCGAATTAATTTAGGGCTGCCCATGAACAGTATCGGGCTGCCCAGATCTTTTTGTGGGCTGCTCGAGTGTTTCTGTGGCTGCCTGAGGTTTGCACGAATGTCCCTGTGTCTGCCCGTGATTGAATTAGGGGCTGCTCGGATCTGCTGTGGCTGCCCGGATCTATTGTGGAGCTTCTTGTGAGTGTGGTGGCCTGTTTTAGAGCTGCCCATGGTGCTGCTCAAGTGTGTGAACATGATGCCCTAGATCTGGAGTGGCAACGAGGGCTAGCAACCCTCTTTTTGCTGCTGCTAGTGAAGATGGAGACTCTAGCTAGCTAAGCCGCCCAGCTGGAGGAAGATACGAGGAGCAGACTTATCCACCGTTTCTTCTTCAGCATTCACGAAGGAGGAAGCATGCAAGATGATGAAGATGTAGTGTGTAAAAATGTTTTGCAAGTGAAATTCATTTATATTCTTTCAAGCACTTGAAGTGGTCCCCATAAATAGGAATTTAATAAGAGGGTTTTATTCTTTTTCATGTTTACCCTTTGACTTTAACTTTTAGTGGTACCAAAGGCCTTCTTGTATTTTTTTACTTTGACTTCTTGTGGTACAATAAGTCTTCTTGTATTTTGACTTTAGCCTCTTGGTCTTCCTCATGGACCAAGGCTTACGGCAAGTAGGTCCTTCAAGTGATCTGTGGTGAAGGCAAGTGGTCATAAGGGTCCTTCATGCCCACTCAACACCGTGCTACTCCCTTCCATCTTCATTGCACCCCTCGTTGCTCACCCCCGCTGCAATTTAGTGTTCTTCCCACCGTTCCGCGACCCCCTCCATCGTTAGCATCTCTCCATCGTGTTGTGACCCCCACCTCCCAGCCTTCGTAGCTTGTCGCTCATCCCCCACGGGGCTAGTTCTCCCTACTCCTTAACACAGTCTTCTGCCACTTCCCTCTATCTTCCCTTCCTCCAAGCTTAAGCCATCCCCACCATCCACATGCTTGCTTCCGCCATTTGCCTGCTTGCTGCTACACGCAGCTCCCTCCTCCTTACTCCTCCATCCTACCCAGGTCTCTCCGCCTGCCTGCTTGCGCTCCCTGTTTTCTCATCCTGTCCACATTTGCAATCCTTCCACACTAATCTTCTGCGCACTCCTCCCTAACGCCATTTCCCTAGCTCGCTCTCCTCTTCTCTTGCTCCAGCCTTTGCATCTCCTCACCTCTCCCAAACCCTTCCGCTGCTACATCACGACCACTCCATGTTGCCGTGACCATTCCAAACAAAAAACAAATTCTAATATAAAACAAATATTATAATAAAATTGTTATTATTACATAACATCAAATTTGTAATAATTAATTTTGTTAAAAAATAAATTTGTTTTTTATTAAAATATTATCATTAAAGTTTGTAATAAAATAAAAAGTATATAATATCATAATAATAGTGATATTATTATTGTATATTATAATTTTTATTATTTTACCCATATAAAGCCAAAATAGTGTCCAAATACACACCTTTGCATACAAGGACCAAGACCATGGCTGAATTAAAAGACCAAATCGAGAAATTGGAGGAAATCAAGGCCCTCGTCGCTAACCAAAAAAGCTTGAAGGAAGAAATGAAAAATAACAATACAGTGCTTAAGAAAGAAATCAAAGACGAAGTTGTTTTGGTACTAGAAAGAAGGCTAGATAAAAAATTGGACATCATGAACGAGAAACAAAAAGAGTTGGATGACAAAATGAGTACCATGACTCAAGACATAAACACCATAACACAGACCTTGAGCACCATGACGTAGAACCATAATACATTAATGGAGGTGTTACAAAAACTAATGCCTAGTACAGACCATGTCAACAGTCTAGACATGTTAGATGCCTCATTTCACGTTTCCACACAGGAAACACTCGCCAAGAATCAAGAAGATTTGCAAAAAGAAATGAAGATTAACAATGCAACTCTTAAACGAGAGATAGAAACAAAAGTACTGCCAAATATGGAAGCACGATTAAACAACAAATATACGCTATCAGTAAGATAGTAGAGAAGGAAAAGGCTAAAAATCACTGCAAAAAACGAAGCAGTGCAAATATGTCGGTTGCATCATCCAATAGCTCTGAGCCACCATCAAACCGTAAATTAAAAGGCAACCAATATCATCCTTACATAGTGAACCCACCTAAGGAAAAAATAGAGTTGTCGAAATACAATGGAAGTGAAGACCAATGTGTTGCCTGGTTAAACAAAGCAGAAGAGTACTTTGACATCTGCAATATTCAATCTGACGAGGAGAAGGTGAAATATGCGTCAATGCATATGGAAGGGTACGCCTATAATTGGTCCATGTGGTGGAAGAGAGACAATTTTTCCCACACCTGGAACTTGTTCAAAAATGATTTTTTTAATAGGTTTCAAGGAATCGCAGAAGATGAATTTTTCAGAAAGCTTCCAAAATTACAATAAGACAGAAACGTTGGGGAATTCACACATCAGTGGGAATCCCTATCGACATGAGTATTTGGGTTATCTGATAAACAAAGACTCGAAACCTATCTAGGAGGTCTTAAAACATATCTCCAAAAAAAAAAAGATGCATGACATACCTAACGTAGAAGTGGCAAGACATAAAGCAAAAGCGACAGAACGCAAATTGGAAGGAATAAAAACAAGAGGCAATAACAATTATCGGCAATAAAAAGAGACACAATGTAGATATTGTGAAAATAATTGGTCACCCGGTCATCAATGCCACAAACCTCAATCATATGCCTATAAAATTGAAAATAGGTCGAAAACGTCTAGCTGTTACTCTGATAATAGAAAAAAGAAGAAAAACACATGTCGTCAATGTGGTGATGATTGGACCCCAGGCCATAAATGTAGGAACAGTCAGACAATACAGTGCAAAATCATCAATGGAAAGGAAGTGCAAGTCTCTGCAAAAGAAGTGTTGTCTGATTCTAATACCGACACAGAATCAGAGTGAAGGACGACATTAGATAAATCAAGCTTTGAGGACAAAGCTTTCCCAAGGGGAAGGCAATGTTATGAATATTTAAATGATATATTAATTATAAATAATAAATTATTATTTACTAAGGTGAAAGGGCGTAACCCTTCATTATGCATGCTCAAGCCTTGTAAAGGCGAGCCTCATTGTAATATTTTATCATCATCTATCAATACATTATTGTTTTTATTTTGAATCATGGAAGACATACTCGCTTCTTAACAACACAACCAGACTTGGTTGTTCCACAACCACAATGCTTACCGATTTTAATGGAAATCAACCTGGTTGGGTGACGTGTTCAATTTATTGCCATCATTTCGGATTTTCATTCTTCAAGGTTTGTGATTTCATAAAAAAACATTCAAGATCTCAAGGATAACTATTTTGTTTTTAACTTCAAGGTATTCATATTGTCTACTTTTGCTTTCAACTTCTTGTGACGAATAGGTGTAGTTATTCTAGCTTTGTACTTGAGTGTTTTTCTGCTTTTGTTAGAGTAGCTATAGGTGGACCGTGGTTGCACTCCCAGTATGGACGAACACCTCATGTACTTTTGGTTCCCATTGACATACTTATTGTGATCATTTATTGACGTTAATAAATGATTTTATCTCATCTTTGAAGACTTTTAGAAGGTTTCTTCATATTTTATGGACGTATTGACTCTGGATGTACACAGCAAGAGATCAATCCTTTCCTCAACATACTAAGCAACGTCTTGCCTCCTCCCATATGCTTCTTTTTTATAGTTTTTGTTTTTGCCTACGACTTTTGTAGTTAACGACCAATTCCTCATGGAATTTCCGCCGCCCACTACACCCTTGATTCCTCAGGGCGTGTCCAGCGCTGTACTGGCATTCTCACACTTGGTGTAACCTCCCTGAGATTGACTCTTCACGACCCCCACTCTCGCATGCATAGTTTCCTCTTCAACATGGCTGTCCCCATCATTCACATTTTTATTAAAAGCATAATGTTTCAGTTACATCTGTTTCCTCCAAGGACCAGTTGGCGGTTTCCAGAACCAGCCAATCTCATTAAACAAATAAAATAGTAATTCAAAATATTACAAAAATGTTTATCTGTTGGGGGATATTACATTTTGTGCAACTATGACCTGATCCCTGAACACCTTGAGTTTTTCCTCATGGGATTTGGTGAGGTCAGGATCAAGAAAGATCCTTTCTGTGGGTGGGAGTGAAGTCAATTTTCTCTTAGCCTAGAGGGCTCTAAGGCGATCGTCCAATGTCCGAAAACGGAGGAAAAGTGTGGAGTTGGGGCCCATCCATGCTCGGTCAAGTGTGAGGTCCTTCAGATCCTGAGTGTCGTGAAGGAAAGAAGTGCCTATATTAGGGGATTTGATGGTTTCACATATGGTAACCCACGTACTCGAAGATTAAGCTCCCTGGATTGACAAAGGGATTCCTCTGTTAATTTTAGTTGAACAACACCTTCGACCACGACAAGTGGGGGGCTTGTTCTCTTTTCTGAACCACTTCAACCCATGTATTAATTGTTTGCTGCTGTGTTTCTGTTTCTTGTTTGAGAAGGGCATGCTGTGATCTCATCTCATCTTGCAGATTTTTGAGTTTTGTTTGGGTCTGTCAATGGGTTCTGTAAGTGAATATTTTCTTGTTTTTTGATTTTCGAGACAAGTAGTTTGAGGTCAATAACTTCGGCATGTGACTGTTTATTTTCACTCTCGAGAAAATCCATCCGTTGCAGCAAACCCTTGACTTGGGATGTCCAAAAAGTGAAGTCCTTTTCCATGGCTATATCCGTGGGGCTATAAATCCAATTGTTGTTACCAGTATGAATTGTCCAATCCCGTAATTCAACTGTTAATTCTTCCACTAGCAGAGAGGACGCTGGGGGTTATGCATTAAAAATTAAGAATTAAAAATTACTCCTGTAGATTCTCTTCAGACCTGCAGAGTAATTGTTGTCCAATGAACTGCCTGTGAAATTCTCAGATTGCCGTCATCCACCGTTTCAGATCCGCCATGATAAAACCGCACAACCCTGCTGTCACAAAACCACCATGACAGTTTTGTCGTCACAACCCCGTTGTCGTCATAGAGGACATTCCATTGTGCATTTCTTGAGAAACCGATGCTCTAGTTCGAGCATTCTCTTCTTCTGCCGCAGAAGCCGTTATATCAACTATTATCTCTCTCGGTTCTAAAACTCCGCTGACTCTTGTCAGGTATTTCATTTTCTATTGGAGAAGCAATTTCTTCACTAATTTGCAGAATATGAGGGTCATCATCTTTTTCATATTTTGTGTTATAATCTTGATAGGATTCCTCATGAGAGAATGTTGATTCATTCCACAGAACTTCTGGTGCTGCTACAACAGGTGCCCTCATTTCCTCCAATGTTTCAGATGGACTTCCTTGGCCAGGCAAGGTATGTTCAATCTAATTATCAATTCTATCAATTGCCCTTTTGACTTAGTAAGCTCAAAGGGCCAACAATTCCCATTTCTGCGGTTGGCAAAAATCTGCTTGATAATCCTGTCTCATGGATATTAGAATTGTGAGGCAACTCATTAGAATCAATTTCACTAGGAGGGTCAGGGCCTCGACCAGTCGGTCCATATAATATCTGATGTAAATGAGACTGGGGATCTTTCCCTCCTATTGAACTAGAATCTTGTCTATGACTACTTCCTTCTTCATATTGGAGTCATGTGCCATGTAACTCATCAAGTCTCTCTTCTTCTTTATCACAATTATTATCATCTTGGTTGTTCCCACATCCACAGACATGAAAATCCCATCAGAGGACAACTCACCCCTTCCAAATGTGTTTTCTCCAAGAAGAATATATCTATTAGGCTTCAAGGAGAGAAAAACTCCAATGCTTCAACCATGCAAAGAATGGAGAGAAAACTCCTTTATATAGAAGTTAGATCCCTCTTACAATAAATATAATTATTTTTCTAACCGACTCCTTGACAAGTCCAACAATAATAAAAATGGAGTTAGTTAGGACTTTGCTAAGTCAATGGTTTTCATTTTCTCCATGATGAGCTGAGTCAACAAACAATAGAATATCGAGATAGTTATAACCTCCACATGGGCACCTTCCAAGAAGAGTAAGATCTAACTAACTTTCAGCTACTTCACTTAACGTGCAAGGTGTGAACAAGACCCATTCAAAGATGCACCCTAAGTCATCGGATATGGCGATTTTTTTCCTTCCAAATCGAAATTCGTCGTTTTTTTCAGCAAGCCGAATTTCTTCCAAAAAAATTGTCGATTATCATGGCCCTACCCTAAATTACGGTGAGTTCTCTGTGTTTTTCTACAGTGTGAGCTGGTGGCTGCTTTGACATTTCTTGAGTCGGATTTTGACAGTTCCTGGCAGCCTTCAAATCTTTGTACGTGGGTCGGGGATCTTTGCGAGGAGGACCGGGACGTGTGTATCTCTGCGAGGAGGAACGCGATGTGTACACATTCCAGTGGCAGCCTATCGTGTGCCAAAACCAAATTGATTCATCAGTGGATCATGGATCGCGTCGGGTGACCGAATTAATTTTTCCTGATAGAATGCCGGGTCTCTACCAGTGGAACCGTGGAACGGCCGGACAACAAACAATAGAATATCGAGATAGTTATAACCTCCACATGGGCACCTTCCAAGAAGAGTAAGATCTAACTAACTTTCAGCTACTTCACTTAACGTGCAAGGTGTGAACAAGACCCATTCAAAGATGCACCCTAAGTCATCGGATATGGCAATTTTTTTCCTTCCAAATCGAAATTCGTCGTTTTTTTCAGCAAGCCGAATTTCTTCCAAAAAAATTGTCGATTATCATGGCCCTACCCTAAATTACGGCGAGTTCTTTGTGTTTTTCTACAGTGTGAGCTGGTGGCTGCCTTGACATTTCTTGAGTCGGATTTTGACAGTTCTTGGCAGCCTTCAAATCTTAGTACGCGGGTCGGGGATCTCTGCGAGGAGGACCGGGACGTGTGTATCTCTGCGAGGAGGAACGGGATGTGTACACATTCCGGTAGCGGCCTATCGTGTGCCAAAACCAAATTGATTCATCAGTGGATCATGGATCGCGTTGGGTGACCGAATTAATTTTTCCCGATAGAATGCTGGGTTGGTCTACCAGTGGAACCGTGGAACAGGCGGACAACATAAAATAATTATGTATTTTTTAATTTATTAACAAAACAGAAGAGTATAATTCGATATTGAAAGGAAGAGTATAAAGGAAGAATATAATTCGATATTAGATAGTCTTAGATATTCATATTTTGCATTTTACTCTTAGATAGTCTTTTTTTGAAACTTACTCTTAGATAGTCATTTTTTGAAACTTACATGGTATCATTTGAAACTTTAAAATATACATGGTATAATATATAGTATAATTTTAATTCTTAATCTTAACCATTACATTCAAATTATATAATATTTAAATAATTTAATATATTATGATTATATTTAATATTTATCTATAATAATTTTTTTTTTAATTTCTAAAATTTAATCAGATGAATTTAATGCTGAATTTTGTTTCCAAAATTTTTCTTGCCCATTTTTTGTCGAATTTTAAGGTTTCCGAATTTGAACACGAACTCGAACCAGGTGACTTAGGATGCGCCTCCTAGAGGAGTGTACAACCTAGTGTTTCTAGAGGAATGGGTAAATGGGTGGATGAGTGTATAATGCATGAAGGAACATGGTCAAAAAACGAATTAGTGAAGAGGCACAATTAAATATTATAATTTTAGTGTTTTCCCTCAATATGTGTGCCAAACAGGGGCGGGGGTGCTACNGCATGAAGGAACATGGTCAAAAAACGAATTAGTGAAGAGGCACAATTAAATATTATAATTTTAGTGTTTTCCCTCAATATGTGTGCCAAACAGGGGCGGGGGGGCTACCCTCGAAGGTATGCCATATCACTTAAGGTTGCATTCCCTAGTGATGGATTGAATTACAACTTAGGGAATGGGGCTTAAAGGTCTAGTGATAACTTTACAAAAATGAATACATTGCACGAGCTAAGGTTTGGGTTAAATTAATCTGTAAATGAAAATACTCCAAACCAATTTCACATTGGAAATGATTAAAAGTGGAAATATGGCAAAATGAATAATTAATATAATATGAAACTGAGGGAATTGTACTCAGAATGTGTCATGCACCCTCTAGGAAAGGGAAAATGTTGAAGTGTAAGTGCAATATAAATTTTACCTAGGGAAAAACAAAAAATATGATGAAGTATGCAAATTACGTAGGTAATATAATGGAAATGTGATGAAATGTCAGTGATACTTAGGAAAGCAATAGTCAAATGCACCACCATGCTAGAGGATAATAACAACTAATAACAAGTCAAGAACTAAACTTGCAACAACCAAGTGAAAGTAGTGACTAGCGCATGAGGAAATTACTAGGTGATTTCCCCAACACTGATCCAACCTGAAGAATGCCTCCATATGGTACACAACTGAAGCAACCTCCACCCAACATGATCATCAAAAAGGAGAAGTGAGTCCCATCCACCAAAGATCCCCATCAAAATGTTAAGGAGGGAATGGCTCCATGAAGAAGTATACCCCCAAGGCTCCAGTGACTGTGATCTACAGTCCCTCTGGTTCCTTGGGATAGACTTGTCGTTCTCTATACCAGAACTATGCAGATTGCATCTCTGATTAATAAAACAAGCTCCTGTAACTTATGAAGTTGTTTCGGTGTTGAGATTTCCATATCAACACTCCTTGCTTATGATCTTAGTGTTTTAGGGCTCGCAATTAGCAATACTTCATCTCGTGCTGCCTTGCTAATTTTCTTCTCTTTGCTTTTCTCCATCAGCTACTGAATTTTGGCACCGGTCATTCTCAAAAATTATGAATTCTAAATTCTAAATTTTTCTGAGGGATAAGCCTCCTGAAAGTAGCAATAACTAGTTTTGAAGAGAGAGGACTGGTCACACGAGTACTTTTCTTAAATGGTCATTCAAACTCACTTTGCAAATTTTTCAAGGGACAGATTTAATTGAAAAGGGCTTTCACAAATGATTCCCACATGCTGTGAGTGATGTTTTGATTGCTCTTGCCCTTGCCCTTTGTTATTTATTAGGTACGTGCACCTAATATTATTTCGTAATTAACTTTGTCACATTGTCATTCCAAACTCACAACTTTGGGTGGATTGTACTCTCAGCATCACTGGTGTTTTCTAGTGTTTGTTGCGGTTCACACTGCATTTGCAACGGTTGCATACTTTGTTGTTAGTTGGAGTTATTTTGCTCAAGTATGCAAGTTCTCCATTGTGGCTCTCACATTTTAAACTTTAGTGTGTATACAATATATGTAGTCTAACATGTGTACATGAATAGTTAGCATTTCAAATTCAATATAAGAAATTCAATGATTTTACTTTCCTAAATTTGTTCAAACAAATGATACACATATCTCCCATTTCTCCCTGTTTTATTCGATTTTTTTCCAGTTTTTCAGATTGATGATATTTTTGAGATTTTCCGACTTTTTCAGGTCCAAGTTTATGCTTACCGATATTTTCTCCAATATATACCTTTGGCAATGTATATCCCAAAACAGTATTTGCAACATTGGTTCAAACTATGGGGGGGGGGGGAACTAAACAACATAGATCTAAACTACAGAATGGAAGTGTGAGAGTCACAAAGCTCGCTTCTAAAGGAAGTGTCCAGGAAGCGCGCTTCTTGAATGCTCCCATATGGGAGCTTTCAGGAAGCTTGCTTCCTTGCAAAAAAAATGCTCTCTCCTTTTTTTTTCCAGTTTTTCTTAAAAAAATTCAAAAAGTTAAGTGATGAGTGTGGTGGGGGGGGACTAACCCTAGGTCCATACTAATGTAATATAAAGGAGGGAAAGCTTACTCTAATAGCAAAAAAACTAACCTTAGTAATCATTAGTAGCATTAAATGGTAGTATCAAATTCTTAAAGTAGAAGGATAGAAAATGAAAGATAAGGAAAATGTCAACTTGTTTCTAGATGTTTGAGAGTGATTCCAACCTCATTGGACTTCAAATGCAAAATGTAGAATTTTTGATCCCATTCAAAATTCAAGAGGCTTAACAGTTTTTTGGATTTCAGGATTGCAATGTATTCACTGGGGTCTATCATGTATGAGGGTATGGGATTGGCATTTAATCAAACACATCAACCCCTCTATGTACCTTGATGTTGGTGATGTTGATTGTTCATATTAATGTTGGTGGCCTCAAAACTAGTTTTTGAAGAATCCCTAGTTTATAGCCTATTTATTGGTGGCCTCAAAACTAGTTTTTGAAGAATCCCTCGTTTATATTCTATTTATTGAAGAATCTCTAGCTATGTTGCGTGGAAGTGCCCCCCCACTTTGTGTTGAAATTTAAGGGTTAGCAAAGTTTTTAACATAAGTGATAAACTTTCATGCATGAACACATAAACTAAGATTCAAAATAGTACTGCTTTAATAAAATTGAACTGTAATAGGCAAACATAATTTTCATCTCTTTCAACTTAATGCTCCATTATTCACTGCGTTAATGTTGGTCCTCGAGAATCATCAAATGCCATGTGCAGTAACAACATAATAAAATAATGTACAGTAGATATCAATAGTAAGGAATCACAACCAATATTTGAATCAGCCTTATACTTAGATTTCAGATTTGACCTTGTCATCGAAGGGACAAGTCAACTGAGTAAACTAATGTCGTACCTTGAGAGAGAGGATTAAAGCAGTAGGATATGGACTTCAGACACTTAGTCAACAGTAAGAGAGTCATACTCAGTACAGTCACGTTGCACATATGCTGGGTAAGAATACAGTTACACTGTGTAGTGACACACAGTCAAGCTTCCACAGTCATGCTAAGAAGGAAAAGCATGGTCATGTTGGAAAGGCCACAGTCCATACTCAAGGTCATGTTGTCAAAGGACACACAGTCATACAGTCATACTGAGTCTCACAGTCAAGTTTTTACAGTCATCCTGACAGACATAATATACAGTCACAAATAACGCTAAAGGTAGAGTTATGAGCCATGCCGAGGATTATAGAACAGTTATATATATAGTCACAAGTAATCCACTGTCACGCAACAATCACGAAGAACATGCATTCCACGCTGGGTGAATATGAAGTCATGCACAAGAAGTATGAAATCATGTTGATGTAAATTTAGAACCATGTTAGGGTAGAGACCGCAGGTATAACTATGTTGGTGCAACAAAGAATAAAACAGTCACATGAGTAGCAGTCAGCGAGTAGAACACGGGAGGACCCAGTCACGTGAAGCAGGATAGATCAAACGTAGAAGTCACACGGGACAAGGGTCAAACACGAGGAGACCAATCACGCAGAGGCAACATAAAAAGATCACATGGGCAGGGAGAGTCAAACCATTGCGGTCACTCTAAGAGAGGGAACTCGGTCACATTGGAGTCATCACGCAGCAACAGGGGCATGCGCGGAGGGAGAAACATATCACGCGTAGAGGTAGCTCATGCTGAGCGGGCGGAGGAGTAAGACCACGTGGAGGAAACAAGCCATGGAAAATCAGTCACGCAGGCAGAGGGAGCCCGTTTCAGCTATGCATGGAGGTAAGAAGTATGCAATCAATCGTAGAGAAGCATCCACGGTAGGATCACGCGAGCAATTGAGGAATCATGCGAAGCTGTCACACGGGAGCAGACAAAGAAACAAATTGATGCCACTCATGCTTACATTAACTTTTTAATTTATAAGGTTTAAACCAAGGTTTTAAAAACCAGAACCGGGAATCGAACCGATCAAGGGTCAACTCGGACGGGAACCAGAACCGGTAATGAACTAGAGAGGTTTGATTTCAATGAACCAGACTATTAAAAAATACATGAAAATTTAAAATTTTAATCATAAAAATTATATTTAACATTCCAAGCCATGATTTTAAACCATTAGACAGATAAAATGCAAAGTGTACTTAAGACTACTCATATATATATACCATAAACTATGTATGGGTCACAAAATGGCAGCAAGTGCACTACATAGATGATAGAACTAGAAGATAGTAATGTAGTACAAAGCAAAATCTCATAGCACATATATCAATGAGGCTCTATCATCAAAATAGCCTCTACAATCCAAAAAACATGATCAATGATGAGTCATGACCCAATCATCAAACTCAGTACCATTGCTGGACATGCAATCCTCAACATCAACATCTGGCTTAGACTCCTCTGAGGACCCCCCCCTCAGGGACATCTACGACCCTAGTAGAAGCACGGGCTGCACGGCTAGGTCGTCTACTGCCACTAGTACTAGTACCACCACTGCCTGCAATGTCTAGATCTGCACCTGTATCCCTTGGAGTTTGTACTAGTGGATTTGCATCCAAAGCATCCCATCTCAACTCATCTTCAACTTCAATGTTAAGATCAGATTCAAACTTAGTCGGTTGAATCTCCACTACCCATTCTGAGTTTGGATCAATATCCTCCAACATAATGGGATCTGTATCAGGTCTTTTGTTTAGCAACTGGTTGCGCCGTAATCGAAGGTTGTACTGCACGAAGACGAGATCATTTAACCGTTTTTGTTCCAAACTGTTTCTTTTCTTCGTGTGAATCTGCTCAAAGACAGATCAATTGCGCTCACACCCGGAAGCACTGCAAGGTTGACTAAGGATTTGAATTGCAAACCTTTGCAATTGAGAGCATTGGCTACCAAATGATTCCCACCAGTTGGCTACAGAGACAACGTTAGTTCAACAAATTAGATTGCAAATTGAAGTTTGAATTTAAAGTCTTAAACAACTTAAAGGCTAAAGCTTAAACAATTGAACTTAAAGATTTAAAAATAAAGCTTAATTGTTTACTTGGCCTGTCCTCATCTCTTGCCTTCTTTGCTAGGGTTTTTCCAAAGGTTCCCGTGACTCGATTGAAAGAGCTGACATGTCTATGTATCTCCATCTGCTCACTCTCATCAGGGACCATGCACTCTAGGCACTCATACAAGCCATCTTTGACCTCACCTGTTACATCATCGCTAAACTGAACTTTGTAATGATACCTTGGGTTCAAGAAGTACCCAGCTGCATGTATAGGGCGATGGAGTTGATTGTTCCATCTGTTGTCAATAATCTCCCAAATAGGGCCATACTTGGCCACTCTGTCTTTGTAAGATGCCTTTATTTGCTCCTTTGCCTGATCCATAGCCTCTTAAATTTAACCCATGGCCATTCTTTCCCCATCCATGAATCGCAACACCTTCATAAGGGGCTCGGCAATTTTCACAACCTCTGCTGTTTTTTTCCAAAATGCATTATCATTAACTTTCTTTTTGGTTTCTTTAGCATCTTGCCTACAAGCCCACTTAGATGAAATCCATTCATCATATGAAAACATCTTTTGCAAGTTTTCCTCTTGGGAAATGAGAGATTGTAGTGTTAAGAAGTGAGTTGCAAATCTCGTGATGGCAGGCCTAACAAGTTCCTTGTTCCCAGTGTTTTTCCTCATCAGATTCAAGACCCATGAATGGTTGTAGATATACTTTGTAATGCTCTTGGCCTGCTCTATAACATCCTTGACCCAATCCTGTTTGCCTATATCCTCAAGCATGAGGTCTATGCAGTGTGCAGCACATGGGGTCCAAAATATGGTTTTGTGTTTGCTCTTTAACATCTTACTAGCAAGGACATAGTTAGAGGCATTATCTGTGATGACTTGAACAACATTTGTCACCCCCACCTTCGTAATAACTTCATCCAACAGTTGAAATAGCAGGTTTGCATCTTTCACCCTCTTAGATGCATCAACTGATTTCAAAAACTTGGTCCCTTGAGGGCAAGAGACAAGGAAATTGATTATTGTATGGTTCCTTGTATCACTCCATCCATCTGACATGATGGTACATCCTGTAGTGGCCCATGACTCCCTAAAACCTTGCAAGTATTCATTTATGGGGACAACCTCCTTCTTCAAAAGTGATCCCCTCAAGTCATGCATACTAGGGCCTTTGAAGCCCTTACCAACAGCAAAAATGGAATCCCACATGGGTTGATAATAAAGTGAGCAGGCAGCATTAAAGGGGATATTTGCATCATACCACCATCTAGCAATGTACTCATAAGCAACTTCTTTGCATTGCTTTTACCAATGCCTATCTAAGGTGTGTTGATGTAATTGTAACTTTGGAATGTATTCACTTGTATATCTTATGTATTGTACCCCGATGTTTATTCTGGGAAGTGTTTGAGTCATGTCATGCCCCGATGTTCCAATCGGGAGTTTCTATAATGTAAACAAGTCATGTCAAGTCATTGTGGGTAACCCTCCTATTGATCAAGGGTTAAAGTCCTCGCAGTTTCGGGGCCCTAGTGAGTCATTGTCAAGTTGAGAATTAATATAAATAGAGAGTGAGCCTCTCTATTTATCACACACTCACTTACACTCAGTTGTAGCGCATAGTTGAGGGAGAAGAAGTTGCTGTGGCTAGAAAGAAAGAGGCAACTGCTGTCGGGAGATCATCTTACTGTTTTGGGGTTTTACTTTGGTGCTGATTCTATCTCTGAGGAAGTTGCGGGGTTTTCTCCATTTATGGTTTCCCCGAGGAAAAACATTGTGTTCATTGTCTCTTGTGTTTGATTGCTGTACTTGTTATTCTCTCAGTTAAAGATCCTAACATAATGCTATCTTGAATGATAAAATTCTAACAAGGTGGACTGAATTTGGGTCGATTGAACAGCTTGAGATTGAGAGGCATTGGCACTTGAAGGGGAGGGGGAAGGTGTTGAAAAATAGTGTTGAAGGGTCTTCTTCTTTTTAGGCTGAATATCACCAATGTTTGGACGAGATGGAATGACATACTGGAAGGGGTCCTTACCAACAGAAGAAGGGGCAGAGGAAGAGACTTCAAACTCATTAAACCCAAACCTCCTCATAGTGGCTTTGGCAAGCTGTCTTTTCCTCTCGATCTCAGCTTCTATCTCTTTTTTCCTAGCCTTATCTTCTTCAATTTTTTTAAACTGATTTAACAAATCAGCTCTTATCCCTCCAATTACTTCATTTGGTGCCTCACATGGGAGAACTTGGCGTTTTATTCCAACCAAGTGTTGCTTCACCCTATGAATTCCTTCCCCACGTATATGTTTGTTGCAATATTTGCAAAATACTTCACCATCAATAGTCTCAACATGGGCCCATGCAACGTCTTTTGCTCTTGGAGCCATTGTTAAAATGCAAAAAAAATTGTTTCTGCAGGTGCTAAAAATAAAATAAAATTTGAAAACATAATTTAATTTGAAAGAAAAAAAATTAATTGCTAGCTTTTAATTGTGAATTACAATCTGTTTTTTTTTTCTCAACAAATACTGGAAATGCTAAATTGCTATATTTTAATTGAGAAAAAAAAACAGATGTTAAATTGAAGGAAAAAAACAGTCTGTACATACCTTGGTCCACTGAGCCTTGAGGCAACAAACTTTAGTCTCCTCCCGTCTCTATGTCCTTCTTTGGCGGCTGCAGCAGAAGACACCAACACAAACTGACTCTAGTCTCTATTTCTTTCACGGTTCACCGGCGGCTGCAGCAGAAGAACTTGCAAACAATCAATCTTTTACTTGTTGAGTGATGAAATGGGAGGGAGGGTGCTTGTTTTATAGCATTAGAATTCATTTTAGGGTTAGTAGTTAGTTTTTTTATTTTTATTTAAAAAAAAAGTCAATTTCAGTGTAAAAAACATTCTGGGCCGACTTCCGGTGGTGTTGTCGTTTTTCTCCTTCTGGCCAACCAACTAGTTACGGGATTGGTCGGGTAAGGCCGATTCGACAATGAACCGACGGGTTTATTGTTCGGGCAGGCCGATTCATTGTTGAACCGGTCTCTGGTCCGGTTTTAAGCCCAGTCCGAGCTGGTCAGGCCATTGGCTGTGCTGGTCGGTCGGTTTCGGTTCCGGCTCGGCCAGTTTTAAAAACCTTGGTTTAAACTTAATAAAATGGTCCAAGTTAAAAAACAAAGGTCAAAGGTTTTAATAATAATAAAAAATTAGGGTAGAATAAAAAAGGTCCATGAAAGGTCCAAACTTCAAAGACCAAAAGCAATAAAGTGAATAAAATGATCCAAAAGTTATATAACCATAGGTTATATAGCCATAAAGTAAATGGTAACCATAAAGTTAAATGGTCAAAGGTCTTATAAATAAAACCATAAAGTAAAGTGTACCAAATATAAAACCCGTAAGGAAAGGGTAGACACACAATAAGAGTGCTAGGACCAAGTAGGATAAAGGACCATGAGTCAAGAAAGGGGGTCACAATAAGAATAACCCACAAGATCAAGGTGAACCATATAAGGTGGAAAAACAATTTCTTTAGGACCAACAAGACTAGTGATCTTTTCTCTCTCTCAAGGTACATTATCATCACTGTATAAGGGGAAGATCCAAACGGATGGTACGATCTGTTTGTCCTTAATACTGCTCCTAAGGGTTAGGTGCTAGTGACATCATCGAGGGGTGGCCAGTCCCTTCAGAAGCAACCTAACAGTAACGATTAGGAGAGAGTACATCATCTTCCATTCTTAAAGAATGGCTTTCATCCCTAGGTTGAGTTTCAGTCTCACACTGAATTATGTTGATCAACCCTTGGACCCTGACTGGGTTCTCCATTCTCCCGAAGAATGGTCCTTAGTACTAAGCTGAGTTTTAGTCTCACACCATAGTACTAAGTTGAGTTTCAGTCTCACACTGAACGTTGATCAACTACTTGCAGGACTTACTTGGACATCGTGTCCTTGATCCCAGACCAGAATATGTCTCTGCCTCTATCTGCAGGATCTACTTGGACATCGCATCCTTGGTCCCAAACCAGAATACCCTAGAGGCATACATAGGGGCCCGAACCACATGCTAGGTCTTTGCCATGGCATCAACCTGCTTAGGCCCAGACCCAAAACCCTAGGAGACTACTGGGGGCCCTAGGGTACCTTCTAGTGTCTTACTTTGCCCTAGTTAATTGACTAGGGTACCATCCTCCTCGCAGCTGCACTAACTTTAATACTTTGCCCCTGCTCCTGGAGCTTGCTTCTGAAGAAAGTGTCGAAGATGCACTGGGAAGCATGCCTCCTAAACGCTTACATTTGGGAGCATTTTCTGGAAGCTCGCTTCCTTGCAAAAAAAATGCTTCCTTCTTTGTTTTCATTTTTTCTTACAAAAACCAAAATGTTAAGTGATCGGTGTGGGGGAACTAACCTAGGTCCATGTTAATGCTATATAAAGGAGGAAAAACCTACTCTTATAGCAAAAAACATAACCTTAGTAATCATCGGTAGCATTAAATGGTAATATTCAATTCTTAAAGTAAAAGTTGTCATTCTCCTTATCTTTCATTTTCTATCCTTTTACTTAAATTTTTAAGATCACCATTAATTGTTTCAGGATGTTTGAGAGTGGTTCTAACCTCATCGGACTTCAAATGCAAAAAGTAGAATTTTTGATCCCATTCAAAATTCAACAGGCTTAATAGTTTTTAAGATTTCAGGACTGCAATGTTTACATTGGGTTCTATCATGTATGAGGGTATGGGATTGGCATTTAATCAAATACATCAATGTTAAAATTTGTACCTTGGAAGTTGTCCCCCCTTAGTGATTTTAGCCTTAGTCACTAGGAAAGGGGAAATAAAGTGACCCTTGCATTAAATGATTGGGATAAGCATTTAATTCAACTTTAGTGATTAAAGTGACTTTTGATAAATTTAAGTGATGTGAGTGAATTTAATTTTTATAAGAATTAAATGTGTATTAATTTTCAAGTTCACATTTAATTCATTTTGGGCCCTTGGATTAGATGACCCTTCCACTCACCCCAAGCATCCAAACAAAAGGCAAGGGAAAGGCTTTTCATTTTTTCACTTGAATGGATTTTGAGAGAGCAAGGTCGACTTCTTAAGATAAGGAGCAGGACGCAGCTGTGAGAGGAGAAGATTGGGCGCACACTTTTCAGGAAGCCACTACAGCATTTAATGTGCACGATTTCCAAGGAGAGAAACACAGCATTTATTTTCTGACTGATTGCATGCAAATCGAGGCACTGTACAGCAGCAATTAATTGCTGAGTCCTTACAGCGGTGGGCACGATTTCCCAGAAAATTCTGCGCACAAATTTCGAGGCATGGTGGACACGAAATTCGAGGCAGCAGTCATTTAATTCAGTAGGCACGAATTCCATGAAGGAAGAGAGCAGTTCTGGGCGTGAAAATTGAGGACCGCACAGGCTGGTACAGTCAGTTCGTACTCTGCATTTATTGGCACGATTTTCCAGAATTAGTTGCACAGATTTTGAGGCAGCTTATGCAGAGTTCAAGACAGTCTGCTGGTTTGCTGGCTGAGATAAGTTGAACTTGGAAATTTCATTTAATTGCTGTACCTTACATTCTAGAAGAAATAATAAGAACACTCTTTCAAACAGGTTTTCACATTTTGGGTTTTGCCTGGGCATATTGCCGAAAAATTCTGAGTCTTTAAATTTTCATGGCGTGCAATTTTATTAAATTTCTGCCGGTTAAATTTGATGTTCATTCAGTGTTTCAAAGCCCAAAATTTTTGTAAAAGTTACATCACTCATTTAAACTGGGTTGGGCATTTAATTTTCCATAAATTTGACTTGAAATCGGGCTGGGTTTGAACACCAAAAACTTTCAATCAACCCCTCTATGTATTTTGATGTTGGTGGTGTTGATTGTTCAGATTGATGCCGGTGGCCTCAAAACTTGTTTTTGAAGAATCCCTAGTTTATAGCCTAGTTTTATAGCCTATTTATTGGTGGCCTCAAAACTAGTTTTTGAAAAATCCCTAGTTTACAGCCTATTTATTGAAGAATCCCTTGTTTATGGCCTATTTATATATTGAAAATTTGAAGCTTTTAGGTTGATGTTATGGATACTGGAATCTGGAGCTATGGTTGACGAATTCACTACTAGATGATTGATGAATGATGTTATATGGTATTATGGTTTATTTCATGTTTTTATGTTTTTTCTGAACTAATTCAACAGTCTACATGCATTTGTTGGCATATGTGCATTCAAATATATAAAAAATATATATTATATAAAAAATGCTTTCGAAACATTTCTAAAACAAAAGCTTTTGAAAATTTCGCTATCGCTCCTGCTCCTGCTCCTGCCCCCACTCCTCACTCTCGCTTCCGCTCCCAAGTAATCTAGATCTCTAGCTTATTAGTTATAACCTATTTATATATTGAAAATTTGAAGCTTTAATGTTGATGTTATGGATACTGGACCTATGGTTGACGGATTCACTACTAGATGATTGATGTCACATGTGTTATATGGTATTATAGTTTATTTCATGTTTTTATGCTTTTTGTAACTAATTCAACATTCTACATACATTTGTTGATATATATGCATCAAAATATATATTATATAAAAAACGCTTCCAAACTGGAAGTATAGATTTTTCACAAGTTTTCAGCCTCCGGTTTATAAGTAAAATTTATCTCAGTTTATTTCATTTTCAGAAATTTAACATGCTGGAAATAAACATTAAATTTTCAGATTTTAAAACACTGCTGTATCTTCAATCTTTTACTGACAGAAAATAAATAACAAGCACACCATTCAACGCACAGTACTCAGGAATTTTTGGCCAATGGCCCTGGAAAAACCCACAAGGGGAAAACCAGTCAGAGAGAGAGAGAGAGAGTTTATTATTTCTTTTTGTTAAAAAATCAGACAGTCATTTACAGTAAAAAATCTACTTATCTCAACTCAGAAAATGACCCAGCAGTCTGTCTCGGTTTCCTTGCTATTGCTGCATTGATTTCTGTGCAAACCCGTTATGGGAAACGTGCCAGAAATATCAGCAATAAACTGCCCTCGAAAACTGTGCCAACTTCTCAGAATCCGTACTATATGGTCGTCATTTAATGCTGCTGTATGGCCTCGTTTTCTGTGCCACAAAAAACAGAACTCTGCCTTGGGAAATGTGCCTGAAAACTTCACCTTGAAATTCGTGCAGACAGGTACAGTCCGTACAGACTGTACGGACCTCGATTTTTGTGCTGTATGGCATGTGTATGGCCTCAAAATCTGTGCCAGGTACAAACAGAATTAAATGCTGACCTCCTTGGTAAATGTGCCCAGCAACTTCCTCGATATTCGTGCCAACAATCTGTAATGTACAGCTGCCTTGGTAAATGTGCCAAATCTGTACCTCTCCTTGATATTCGTGCCCACTGTAATTCTCTCCAGTAAGCTGCCTCGATATGCGTGCCCACTCTCTCCTTCAGCTCTCTTCTCCTCCTCTTCTCACAAGAATGAAAATGCAAATGGCCTTTCCCTTGCTTTTTGCTCATAACCCTAGGTAGGTGAATAGACATCTAATCCAAAGGCTGAGAATGAATTAGATTTATGGTTGAAATTAATTGCTCATATTTTATTTATAAAATATTAATTTCACTCACCCACTTAAATTTATCAAAAACTGACTTTATACTCTAAAGTCAAATTAAATGTCACTTAAGTCATTTAATGCAAGGGTCACTTTATTTCCCCCTTCTAAGTGACCAAGGCTAAAGTCACTTAAGGGAACACTTCCCTAGGTACAAAACTAACAGGAAGCTTTTGAAAAATTCGCTTTTCGCTTCCGCTCCCGCTTCCATTTCTTGCTTTCGCTTCCGCTCCCAAATAAGTTCCCAGATCTCTAGTTTATAGTCTATTTATATATTGAAAATTTGAAGCTTTAAGGTTGATGTGATGGATACTGGACCTATGGTTGACGGATTCACTACTAGATGATTGATGATTGATATGTTATATGGTATTATGGTTTATTTCAAGTTTTAATGCTTTCCGTAACGGATTCAACATTCTACATGCATTTGTTGATAAATATGCATTAAAATACATACAAAATTTATATTATAAAAAAAACGCTACCAATCCGGAAGCTTCTGAAAATTTTGTTTTTCGCTACCGACCCCGCTCCCGCTTCCAGCTTTCGCTCCCGCTTCCCTGTAACCTTGGTTTAGATGAAGTAATGGGAGATTGTCAATACTGTTATTTACTTGCATACAGGGGTAATCAATTTCAATCTGTGTGTGCTTCATAATATGCTGATGAAATGCTTGCTTTACAAACAAATGTTACAAATATCTCTGATTTCTCCCAGTTTTTTTCGATTTTTTTTTCAGTTTTTCAGATTGAAGATATTTTTGAGATTTTCTGACTTTTCAGGTCCAAGTTTATGCTTACCAATATTTTTCCCAATATACCTTTGGCAATGTATGCCCTAAAACAGTATTTGCAACATTGGCTCAAACTATGTTGTTGAGAGAATTTTCCATTCCGTTGTTTAGATGAAGTGATGGGAGATTGTCTATACTGTTATTGCTTGCATACATGGGTAATCAATTTCAATCTGTGGGTGCTTCATAGTGTGCTGATGAAATGCTTGCTTTCTGTGAAAGTAATGTCTTATGACAATGAATGAGATGGGAGAATCCT
Source organism: Pseudotsuga menziesii (assembly GCA_001517045.1). NCBI lineage: Eukaryota > Viridiplantae > Streptophyta > Pinopsida > Pinales > Pinaceae > Pseudotsuga > Pseudotsuga menziesii. The sequence continues at coordinate 1,301,634 of LPNX011060839.1, read as the reverse complement.
TATACTTTCTACAACTGAAATGTCTTACCATATGCCATCCTGTTTTATGTAATTCCTCTAAATGTGAGTGGATGGCAATTGATGAGAAAGAATCATAATTTTCTGCATATAGTAAGGAAAACGGTATTTAAAATGTTCAAACCTAAGTTACCGGATTCGACCCTAAGCCTAACTGCACCCGAATCAGATTCTCGGATTCTTCATCGGATTCTGTTACCTTGTTTTGACACGTCTAAAGTTGTTTACATAGTATAAATGTAGGATAGTTAGGGTTAATTAGGGTTAAGTTTCCGAATCTCCGATTCCTAATTTTGGGATGAGTGCCGCACCCGTATCGGATTCTTCAGCCGATTCCGATCGCACCCATGGTTCAGGTAACCTTCAAACTAATTAATTTGAAAGTTATAGCCACATATTTTTCAAGAACTGGGACAGATAACTCGAATACTTATGAATGGCAATAGAAAAAATGCTTGGTACTTGTAATGAATTTTAATGAGAAAAGAAAAAGGCTGATTTTTTACAGTAGTTGCCATTATGAGGATATGGAAGCATTACATCAAAGGCCAATTTTTTTTGCTTTGATTTATTTATTGCATGTTAGAAAACTTCAATCCGTAGCTTTAACCTTCAGACCTCGTTGAATACTTCCTCAAAAATCAATCCATGCCAATATCTAAAGATGCTGACACCATTCTGCAGGCTAAAAAGCAATGGATGAGATATTGCATAAAATGGAGCTTGTCTGAACAAATGTAAGATGAGGTATTGCATAAAATATGTGTGAACATACTAATAAGGCTCTTTTGGTTCAGGGATGGACAGTGCCCAGAATATAGTGGTGAGGAGCAACCCATTTGTGCTGTTGGTCTTGCCAAAGCCAAGCCTGGAATTTTTGTTGAAGCCATACAGTATCTTTTGGTGCTAGCTACTCCTGTTGAGGTAAGCACAACTCTATTTCTGTGATTTTCCTTCCGTGTGTATATTTTCTCAACATTTGGTTGCTGTGCCAGTGTTTCCACTCAGAAGCCAATTGAACCTGTATCCTTATCATAAACAGCTTATCACTTTGTCAAATACCGTAGCATGCATTTGCTTACTTTCTTAGTAAAGTATTCCTTCCATATCTAGGACTGTTTGTGGCATGCTTTCTATTGTTCCTGTAATATACCTATTTTTAAATTTTTTTTTCTTTCCAAATTACACATTGACTAGCCTTCCTGCTCAGATCCATGTTTACCTCAAGTGTTCAACCTAGACCTAAGGCACACAGACTTCTTTTCAAAGTAAAACGGATCTGGATTCACACCAGACAGTAGACATACTTCCAACCTGACTAACTATAACTCAGAATAAGAACAATTGTTGCAACAAAAAGTATTCAATTTCAAAGCAAAGCTGCTTTGAAATTGAACTCCCTATAAACATGTGTAAAGGAGATTTCTTTGAAGAGAGTTTTTTTCTCCAAACAAAGTTCGATTAATGTGCTGAAGTTCATGTTTGTTATTTGATTTTTCCCATTTGCCCAAGAAGAGACCAAGAAGTATGAAAAAAAATATTACAAAGAAGAAGTGGGAAAAAGAATTATCCGCAAAAGAAAGAAAAAAGAAAAGAAAAAGTTAAAAGAATAGAATTCATAAAACCACACATGGTTTTATGAAATAGTCCATGATTTTACTTACTATATTTAATTTTTTAAATTATAAAGGGGTTTTATAGGGTATACTTTCAGGACAAAGCATCCTGACCGGAAGGCAATGTAACAAACAAAATAATATATAAATGTATCAATAAATAAAAATGAAGTAATAAAAGAAAAGTAATTAAACAAATATTAAATAAATTTGATATGTAATTAATTGAAAATATAGAGATGTACCTTTCCATTGAAAAGGCACAGAAGACCATATTTAAATGGTCCATCAAATTGTAATGTAATCTGAAAGTTTTTGAAAGTTTCCCCATCCCGGTTTCAAGCCTTTAGGCTTCTCTGCATTGTTTAATGCCCAACCCTTTCAATGCATAATTTTTCACAAATTATCCAGACTGAAACACATGTGAAACTTTTTCTCAAATTTTAAACAAATTCAGAAATTTTATTTTCAAATTGGAAATGTAAAACTCAAAAAATTTCAGACATTTACATACATGAAAATTTAGACACTTATTTTTGACCAATGGTCCAGGATAAAACCCCTAAGGGAAAACCTGTTTTCTGAGTGAGAGATTTTATTTTTCTTCAGCAAAATTACAAGAATAAAAATCAGCAGTACTTATCAATTTTCAGTCTTGAAATTTGAATTCAATGCTGAAACAGTGAAACTCCTTTCTCGAAAAACGTGCCAGACTCAGCCTCGGCATTCATGCCGGATAACTGCTGTACGGACAGCAATTAATATTCTGAATTTCATCTCAAAAAGCGTGCCACCAGACTGCTGTACGGTACAAAAATAAATTTCTGTACTTTCACCTTGGGAGTCGTGCCAAATCCGTACTGTACGGAGTCAATAAAATCTGACAGGCCGTACCTTGAAAAACATGCAGAAAATTTAATGCAGCCGTATTGCTGTACAGATTCTAGAATTCTGTGCCCTTTCTTGATTTCTGTGCCTCTTCTCGATTTCTGTGCAGTCTTCTCGATTTTTGTGCTGCCCTCATAAATTCTGTGCTGCTCCTCGATTTCTGTGCTGGGGAATGTCTTCTCTCTCCTAATTCTGAATTCTCTCCAAAACCCTTCTCTTCTTTCTCTCTCTCTTCAAAAATCTCTCCTGAAGATGAACACAATGAATGAACTTTTGCCTTGCCCTAGCCTTTTTGATCTTGGTAACTTCCCTGTCAATTTAACGGTCAAGATTAGATTAGATCAAAGGTTGACATTAAATGCTTCATTAAAAAATAATTAAATGACATTTAGTGCACTTATGTCATTTAATACACTTGAGCAACCCCTTTTTTTTTTTAAGCACTCACTTAACTTTTTAAATGTAAACTTAGGAAAATACCCACTTAATTTTTAATAAAGTCACTTTAAAATTATAAAGTGCATCTCACTTCATTAAATGCACAAAATGACTAGGAGTCACATTTAAGTGTCCTTGTCCACCCCAAGGCAAGTCTAGGTGGACAAACTTTTCAACATAATCATATCTCATTAATTTATATTCAATATTTTTTATTCTTTCCAAATGGAGTTATTTTCTCTTGGTTGAGAATATCCGGATACGGATATTACAGTGCTTCAATGCCATGAAAGAGTTCCAGCTTCAACTGGAAAGGCTACAACCTCTTAAGTTTATCAGCAGTTACTGAATGGATGCCACAACACCCTGATCTCAAGCAAGCTTAGAGTTCCAGTTTCAACTGGAGAGGCTACAACCTCTTAAGTTTATCAGCAGCTACTGAATGGATGCCACAACACCTTGATCTCAAGCAGGCTTCAACCTGCACAACGGACTTCAATCTGCCAAGGACACTTGTCCTTCTTTTTCTACTATTCTCAAACCAGTTACTGTTCACTAACTACCACCTTATCAAAAAGTCCTAAGGCTGTCTCAATCCCAGACACCAATGCTTTCAGACTTAACCTTTCATATGACATAAAGCCTTTTAACAACATTAATCAAACCTTAAACTCATACCTTATCAGCAGCTACTGAATGGATGCCACAACACCTTGATCTCAAGCAGGCTTCAACCTGCACAACGGACTTCAATCTGCCAAGGACACTTGTCCTTCTTTTTCTACTGTTCTCAAACCAGTTACTATTCACTAACTACCACCTTATCAAAAAGTCCTAAGGCTGTCTCAATCCCAGACACCAATGCTTTCAGACTTAACCTTTCATATGACATAAAGCCTTTTAACAACATTAATCAAACCTTAAACTCATACCTTGAATGCACTTGTATTAGGGTCTAATTAACAATCTGGATTTCTTCCTTAGCGAGGGTAGATATCTTGCATCAGTTATCCACTGAGATCTGATCAGCAACATGGATTCACTTCACTGTTACTGCAGAACCCTCAAACCTCTCTTCACAGTAAATTCGGCCTCCTTATGCTTCATATCCTCAGTGGTTTTCGCCTCCTTACACCATAGATCTTCACATCAAAGTGCATACTAAAATGAACCTTCCATCTCTTCTATTTATACACATGGATTCTCTTCCATAACAATATATTGAGCCGACCTTAAACATGCAAATGTATAATTTAATCCTTCAAGGCCGACCTATCATACATGTAAAATTCTTCTCATCTACTATTTTGGTCCAATTTGAGATCTGTTCGTGGTTTGCTGAACTTTTTTGAGTTTCCACACTTCTGGGACTTCTCAACCTTTTACAGGAGTAACATTGGGCGTCTGGGTCCCATTTAATCTTCTTAGGGGTTTTTTACTTTCAACAATCCTCTTTTCAAAAGGGGCTTCTACCAAAGCTTCACATCTTCAAATCGATCTAGAGTTAACCATTGCAAGGTGTATTCTTACAAGGTTCCTCTTCTAAAGTTTTTAGCTCTGCTCTGTTTTAGGGCTGCATCAAACTTTGAATTCGAGCTGGCTTCAAACTTCAGATTAGGGCTGGATTCAAAACATCAGATTAGGACTGCTTCTAACTTCCAGATGCGGACTAGGCTTTACTTCATCATAGACATACTCGGTTACTGCCATAATCAGAGCTGCTAACACTGTCAAGTCTAGATAAGCATTTCACAAGATTACACAGTCAGTAAACAATCAATTCAGGCACTAGGGCTTTCTGATCTTCTTCACCAAATATATTAGGGCTGCTTAATTAATCCTGTTATGACTGTGACTTCTTCTTTGCTAGATCAGGCCTATTGAGAGAATGTCTTTACCAACACAGCAGAAGTCCCAAACCTGTAGGTCTTCAAGTCATCTGCTATTTAGCACCTTCAGCTATAGAATCTAAACAGTTGATGCCTCTGTCACAAGTAGAGTGTCTTCACCAAATGCCTTGACCTTTCATAATCTCGTCTGGGCCTTCAAGTATGTTCATAAGGACTGCTAACTGGAGCTTAATCATTTGGATATACCTCTTCAATCTGGCATCTTTAGATATACTTCTTCAAACTGGCATCAAAGCAGAGTTCTTCAAACTTGATCTAACATGCTGGGTAACTCTACACACCCTTTTGACATCAATGGCAACACTAATGTCTAACAATCTCTGCCTTTGGCATTGATGTCAATACCAGGTAAAACAAGCCCCCTCTGAATGTGAGCTTCTCTGATCAGATTTGAATTTGAGTAAACATTCTCTGTTCTGCCTTCCTTGAACTACTCCCCCTCACTTCCAGCTCCTTGCCTCCCCTCCTTGTTTTACTGCACACTCCCTTGACATCAATGACAAAGTGGCAGTTTAATTGGTTTCTTGGATGGAAAGAACTCTCAACTTCTGCCTCAAATATTCAAAGGCTTCCTTAGGCAATGGTTTGCTAAAAATATCAGCTACCTGCTCCATGGTGTTCACATACTCCAACTTCACCTTTAGGCTTTTGGTCACATGCTTGTTCCCTCAAGAAGTGAAACTTGATGGGTATATGTTTGGTCTTTGAATGCATAACTGGGTTCTTTGAAATGCTGATCGCATGTGTGTTGTCACAATATATGGAAAGTTGTTGATCATACGCAACTTTGATATCCTCCAAAGTTTGTTTCATCCACAAAATCTGTGTGCAACACTCAGCTGCTGCTATGTATTCTGCTTCAGCCATAGATAATGGGATAGAAGACCGGTTTTTTACTTAACCATGCAACCAAGCACTGTCCCAAGAAGAATGCATTTCGAGTTGTGCTTTTCCTGTCATCCAAACTTCCTGCCCAGTCAACATCTGAATATGCTGTTAGATCAAACCTTTGTTTCTTTGGATACCATAATCCAAACTCAGCTGTCCCTTTGAGGTATCTAAAAATCCTCTTGACTGCTACCGCATGTGACTCTTTTGGGGCAGACTGAAATCTGGCCACCATACCAACTGCTTGCATGATATCAGGTCTTGACGCTGTTAGATAAAAAAGTCTGCCAATCATCGATCTGTAGAATGTTGCATCTGTCGAGGGAAATTCCTCATTTTTGCTAAGTTTGCAGCCAGTTGTCATGGGTGTGCAAATAGGAGCACATTCAAACTTTCCAAATCTCTTGAACATCTCCTTCAAATATTTGGATTGGGAGATGAAAATTCCTTCAGTTGACTGAAGAATATGAAGCCCAAGAAAAAATGACAATTCTCCAATCATTGACATTTCGAACTCTTTTGCCATATCATTTGCAAATTTGTGACTTAGTTCATCATCATTGCTCCCAAAGATGATGCCATCAACATTTACCACTGTAATTAATAATCCATCTTTCTCAGCCTTGAAATAAAGATTGTTTTTTGCATTTCCTCTATTAAACCCTTGCTGTGTCAAATATTTATCCAAACGAGCATACCAGGCCCTCAACTCCTGACTTAGACCATAAAGTGCATTCTTCAATCTCCATACGTGATTTTCCTTTCCTCGAAACACAAATCCTTTAGCTCGCCATTTAGAAATGCAGATTTGACATCCATCTGGCAAACTTTAAATTTTTTAAAACATGAATATGCTAGAAATATTCTAATGGCTTCCATTCGAGCAACAGGGCAAAAGTTCCATCAAAATCAATTTCTTTGACTTTAGCATACCCCTTTACATTTTATCTTTAGGTCTTGGAACCAGCTCCCAAGTTCCACTTTTCTCAATTTGAGCAAGTTCTTCACTCATAGCCTTGATCCAGTTTTCATCTTTTTAAGCTTCAGTTAAATCCTTGGGTTCAATTGTTGACAATAGAGCCATGTCTCTTCTTTTTGGAGATTTTCGCAGCTGGATTCGATATTCAATTTCTCCAGTAATAAGGTCGTCTAGATGATCTCTTTTCACTGTTTTGGATGATGGTTTTTGAGGTCTTTGATTTCTGTGAACTGTTTTGGGTACCTGATCTTCAACCTATTGTTCCTTTTCTTGCTCTTCTTCGTGTTCTTCTTCTTGTTCATCTTCATCTTTTCCGATCTCTTCCTCCACATAAATTGTTTCTGATGAATATGGTTGTCATTGATGATAACACATTAATGACAAAGGACAATGACATGTAGAATACACATGGTGACAAGCAAGCAAGGACAACGAAGGTTGATGACAAGGCTCAAGCATTGATGACTTGGGAGGTGGATGACTTGATAAAGTAAGATGACAAAGAATGAAGATGATGACTTGCCAAGGAAGCTTGATAATGACATTGATAACCGAGCATGGACAAAACTTGATAAGGAAAATGACATGGCTGACATAGAGGACATGCACGATGACAATAACAATCAAGCATCACAAGATGATATGGCAAGATATGACAAGGCAAAATATGACAACAGACAAGCATAACAAGTATGACAAGTGTTGGTAAAATGGACAAGCAAAGATGATTTGGTGACATGGCTTAATGACAAGGTTAATAGGAAGACAAGGACATGGCATCGAATGACTTAAAGACTTAAGTAAAACAAGCATGCTTGAAGAGGTCGTGAACATACCTTGCAGACATCTGATAATGATGTCTTTAAACACATTACACCTTGCATGCTGATTATCTTTGAAACCCACACATGGTGATTTGATGAAGTTTTTGACACTTGCATAAATGCATGTCTTGCTTGATGGCCATTGGACACGATTGAAGTAATAATGATGCATTTGAAAAGGATCTTCAAGCTCTATCCCATATTCTTGAAACACTTAACAAACCTCTTAAAAGGATGATGTAGCAGCCCACCTAACGCAAGCATACACAGTACACTTAATAGCCTTTTAAAAGAATGGGAAAAACAACCAAAAAGGGTCTTGATGACAAGTTGGCCCAGTAAAGTAAAATTAAATTATTAAATAAAAAATTTGATGAATTCTTAGTATGTTGGCTCAAAAAATTGATGAAAAAACCAGTATAAATAACCAGTCAGACGTCCTCATCTAGGGGGCAAGAAAAATTCGATTCTAGCTCTGAAATTCGTGGGTACTGTGGCAACCACAGAGAAAAACGCAGCAGCAGACATTTTTATTTCTGTGATTTTCGGACTGTTTACGGAGGGAGTTAATGAAGAATTTGTGGGTAACAAGAGCTCTGTGATTTCGGGGGTTACTGGTGCACTGAGGCAGCAACAAGAGAGGGAAATAGCGGCTGGATTTTTTCCTTTTGGGACAGAATTTTTTATGCTTTTATTAACTCTGATTTTTGGACAGAACTGATCTGAGGCAGCCACAAACAGTGATCATCTATTAGCACTGAAACTCGTGTGAGTAGTCTGAGGCAGCAGGCAGTTAATAAAGAAAAAATCGGTGGTGAATTAGAGCTCTGATTTTCGGGTGAGCAGACTGTGGTAGCCAGTAGAAGACAAGTTTTCTTCATCTTATCTTTCTCAATCTAGGACATCACTGAAGCAGCAGCTTGGAAATTTGGGCTATATCTCTATCTTCAAGCTTCTACACAGATCCATAGTATTAAGACGGAAAACACTGGAGTTGAATTCGTGTAGCAGTGAACCCTTGGGCTGAGTTGAAGGCTTTGGTGAAAGATTGTACACACAATTGCAGACTTGAATCAAAGTATCTCCTTTCATAGTACTACACACGCAATTCTGAGTTGACAACCTTAAAGAAGATACATTGAGACCTGGTGTAAAGCAAATCAGTGTTGAAGGAACTCATTTGAGGCATACCACAGTCAAAAGGGTTGTGTATATCAAACTAAAACTCAGATTGCAGACCACATTTGAGGAGCAGATTGTAAAAGATAGCATCAGGACTGAGGATGTAAAATAGTTCGATTATGAAGGTTACTGATCCAGGATGAAACTCAAATCATTTATTGAGCAGTTTGATGACAAGATTGACAAGGACATGATATTTTAAGTGGTGGACAAGATAAGTGTTGATGTACAAATCACACGATCAGTCTATGATGTCCTGGAGCAAATTAAGTTGATGACAAATGACAAGACAGAAATAATCAGATAAATAACCAGACAGATGAACAGAATGACATGATGATGGTTGCATTGGATAAGTTTGTTGAGCAGATGGTTGTTTGAGGGCAGTGATGACATGTAGAGTAAATTTGATGTAATGTGACAAGGATGTAATTCGTATGTATCTACAAGCTGGGCCTCGTACTATTTTTTCTTAGTTGGATCTAAGAAAAGACCAAGCTGTGTCTTGGAATAGAAGTTGGTGCTTCTAATTCAGTTGAAGCTGATAGACCCCACGATTGTAGCCATTTGAATCTAATATAATAAAGTTTACAAGTTCATCTTATGAAGTGTTTTGTGTTCTATGTAATTGATTGATGTTGATGTAGTTATGATGATCTTTGTTTAAGTAGTTGAAGAAAGTTGAAATTGTAAAAGTGCTGGTCCACTGATTCACCCCTCCCTTTCAGTGTGCCATTGTCTCTAACAATTGGTATCAGAGTAGGCCTTCAACACAAGTCTAAGCAACTTGAAGGAGATCAGTGGACACACAATGGATGCAAAGTCAGAGTCCCCCAGAAATGATGAAGTTCCAGTACTTGATGTGATCGATTACTTTGGATGGAGAAGTAAGATGAAAGCTTACTTGAAGAAATTCAGTGTTTGGGAAATTATGGTTAATCCACCTGTCCAGCCCAACAAGAAGACAAAGACAACAATTGAGAAAGACAATAACATTGCCTTGAAGTTTCTGATGGATGAATTATCAAGCCCTATCAAAGAAAGTGTAAAGGAGTACACCTTTGCCAAGGATCTTTGGTTCAAGCTGGAAGAAGAATACCAAAGGAGGAGTCATGACAAAGAAAATGAAACAGAAGTCAAGGATGAGAAGCAAGGAGAAACATTTTAATTCATTAGAAGTGAATTCTTCTCCATTGTCCGATCTTAAACACTTGGTTTTATGGCCACTTTCATTTTCTACAAAAGCCTTGGAGACTTTAAATTTGTTAAAAGCTTTTGACTTTTCTCTAAGAAATGTCACCCATATCATTCTTGTATAATCATCAATAAATAGCACAAAATACCTTTCACCTTGAAGAGTCTGAACCTTGGTCGGTCCACATAGATTAATATGTACCAACTCTAGTGGTTTTGTAGTTGAGGGATGCTCCTTTGGTTTGAAATTGGTTCTTGTTTGCTTTTCATGTTGACATGACTCACAAATTTTGTTTGTAGGCTTAGATAGATTTGGAATTCCTCTAACTGCTTCCGTTCTGTTGATCTTTACTAGATTATCAAAAATGAGATGTGTTGCCGCCTAAATCGCACCTCGGGTCACATGGCAGAAATTTTCAAGCCACAGGGTGTGACCTTGAGGGCAAGCTCGATCCAAGTGCTGTCACCTGATACTCAACTCCTTCGTCTAGGCCAACTCCTCGTGAAGCCAAGGGGGGTGGTCCCTAATAAAAATAATCCAATGTTGAAAAACTCAGCCTCGGCAAAAAATCGGCGAGGGTCTTGATTACAACTTCTTGGTAACATCGACGAAAAAATCGGGAGAAATCGGCAAAAGTCGGCAAACATTAAAAAATAGAAAATACATGCATTTTTTTTAGAATTTTAAACATATAAAGCAATAATAACATTAGAAAAACATATTGGAACATAAATATGAAGAAAGCACTGATATATATCATCATCACGTAGTCATGCCAAATATAAAACGATACATCAAAGTTGATACTGGAAGTCTGAAACATCATAGTTGTCCAATCAAGGACTCAAAAGTGTATAAAGTTTAAACAATACAAACTAACATAACATATATAAATGTATCTGAGGGAAACTAGCATCTAGCTATCTAATATCAATGCCCTCTTCCCCTTTTACAGGAAAATATCATGGGTCTCTTGTCAGGCCTACTAAGAAGTAAAAAAACAAGCATGCTATTTTCCATTCTAATTTTTTAAAACCCCCATTTACATTGGGACTGTTTTTCATTTTTTGGGGCATGGAAATCAATGACAAAATAGTAGAAACAAATAGCAAAGAAATAGACAAGAAATAGGCAATGAAATAGTAAAACAAATATGCAAAAAATCTTTCAAACGGTCCATGGCAAAAGATAGAAAAACAATGGATAAAATGCACATACCTTCAACACTTGGCGCTTTTTTAGAAAAAATCGCGCTTTTTTGTTTTTTTAAAAAATCGCGATTTTTCCTCGGCGAAAAATCGGCCTGAGGAAAAAATCGCGAAAAAAAATCGCGATTTTTTCGATTTTTGCCGATTTTGCGGCGATTTTTTCAAGCTTGAAATAATCTATGGTCTTTTAATCTATGAAAGTAAAAACAACTATTCTAGGAGTTCAGATGAAATGGATTAAAATGTTGCCCACCAATCACTGCAAATAAATATCTTTAACAACTTAGAAAATATACAAACCATTCAATATACTTTCGTGAAATTTGATTTATGCATAAAAATAAAGTAGATCAGTGCCAAATGAAAAGAGTGCTTGTATACGAGGGTTGCTAGTGTAGTCTCGGTAAAAGTATTGCAGTGTCCCAGTTGGTAAGTTTTAGATTATTAAATGAGTGATTAAGGGAGTGGGTTAATTTTGGGTTTGCCCCAATAAGGAAAGCTCAATTGAACTGAGCGCTAAAGCGACTTTACCAAGTGTCAAAGGAGGCGAGGCATAGCCTACTTGGAGTAGCCGCTTAACTCTATGATATTCACCCTTTGCGACCTCTCGATTTCTCAAGAACAAGCTTAGATGGATTTTCCTATTATTCTAGTCACTCGTATCCCTTTCTGGTACAACCAGCTGATTAGACTAGCTGCAGTGGTGTAGAGCATACGGGGAAGGAGCCTTCGTAAATTTTTATTTAAATCCTAAATGCGATGTTTATTAACTAACTACTCACGGTTGCGACTCTCTTTCCCCCTTTTGGGATACTCGGGAGAGCATAGTCAGGTTAATTTTAAAGTCTAAAGAAAAGTTTTCCAATTAGTCCTACCACGAATCTCTTTCCCCCTTTCGAGATACTCGAGAAAGCGTGGGGTAAGTATTTCCTTTTCTTTGTCAAAATAAACAACTGAACAGGAAAAGATGACTAAACTAACTAAAAAACTCAAAATCACGAAAAAAGACACTGATTCAGATTCCCCTAGGGGGGATGAGAAGTGGGCTCTTAGGAGCCTACTGAAATGTTTATTATTTTTTATAATTGGAAGAAGTGCACTTTGGTCCTTATAAATTGGATCCAAAGGCTTACAAATTTGATTGAAAAAAGATTTTTGTGAAGAAGGGAGCTTAGTTGGGTTTTTTAATGGTTCAATTTCTCGAAATTTTGCCAACACCTCCACTTTTTTCTTGAACCTCCAAAAATATGCAGGCTATCAAATGCAGAAGACGCTCAAAGACACTTTAAGAGTGTCCTTGAACAACCTTCAAAAAATTTCCTAAAAATCTAAGTTAAATGTTGAGAAAAATAACCAAGCAAAGCAAACTTTCCTTGGGATCTTGGCTTGCTTTTGGGCAGCCAATATGATGCACTAGATGCTTGATTAAAACTTTAATGATCTTTAAGAAAATACTCCTTTCATGCAAACTTACGATCCATCTTTAAGATGATTGCAAAAAAAAAGATTTTCTTTAGCTAGATTTACTTTATATAGATTAAAACTTGTTCAAGCTTGAGATCTAAACTTTTCAACTTGAAGATGAGATCTAAGAAATGATTAGTTCTTTTTAGCAAAACGAGATCTACGTTCACAAGTGATGGTAACAAGTAGTAAAAAGAAGGGTTTGAGAGAAGGTGAAGTAACCGAGACTTCTTGAATCTTGAACCATGTAACTGTTATGAGTGGATCAAAGAGGGACTTTGGCTTTCTTTTAGATATCAAGAACGAAGAAGAAGTCAAACTAGAATCTCCTTCTTTCCAAAATGAAGCACCTGAAACCTTAGCATAGACTTGCCACAAAGAAGCTTGTCAAATTTGTAAGGCCTACACTCAAGATTAGGAGATTATGCAAGTAAACAAACTCAACATGAAAAATCCATTAGTCTTCAAGCATAAACACATAAATGAAAGAACTAGAAAGTATTCATTCAATTGTTCGTTCCTATGGATTAGAAACAATCACTTTTAAGGCAGTGAACAAACAAGCAAACCTAGACAAATCTAGCTAAGCTACAATTACCTCAATGAAGCACTAAGACAAATAGCATCCATACAACCAAGATGATACACCCATGTAGCCTCCAAAGCTCTTATTCATTAAAAGATAAACACGATTACAGTAACAAAATGGTAGAGCTTCAATCCTTCTATCCAAAAGAAGAGGAATGAGCCTGTTTATATAGAAATCAGAGCCCAAGGGGGGCACATCCACTACTGATAGATAGAGGGCGAGTTGTGGAGATGATTGAGGGACTTGCTTGTGTTTGAAGTGGAGTGAAACTAAGGAGGTAGGCGCCACCTCTCCAACAGACTATACACCAAACCATTTATCATCTGCCACCTCACCAAGGCGTTAAGCTCCAAAAGGGGGCACATTCTTTAACCCATATGCACTCGCCACATCTTCAATCAGCTCCGAAATCAACTTTATTATCAAGTAACAAGGTCGCCCCTGACTTAGGAAGAGACTGCAACTTACTTCGAGTCAAACGGACAAGAATCCATTGATTTAGAAATTTGGGATTTTTTCTCCATTTTTATTTTTCTATTTTTTAATTGACTCTTTTGATTTTTTGGAGATTTTTGATTCAAGTGATAAATTTATCACTTAAAACTTAGGAAAAGTGGGTCTAGGGGAAAAACGAGTGCTCCGAGTTAGAAAATGAGCACCCCCATGGAAAAATCCGACTTCTAACCACATCGTTATTACATTTATAATTTTCTCAATTAATTTATTAAAAATTAGCCTACGTTTATTCTCAAAACTTGAAATAAAACCTAGGGGGACCTAGAACATGTCCATATGACTCAATATTAATGTCTAACATGTTCATATACATTGACACATGAACTTTAATAACCTCCTATGGCCTAACTACTAAGAGGACCATTCTAGCTTTGGAGGAGCATGTGAAAAACTCGAAAATTATAAGTCGTTTATTCAACAACATATAATAAACAAGGAAAAACACCCTGGAATATCCGGATTGATGTTTTAAGTCTCAGGAAGCCAAGCTCTTTACAAAAAACCCATGCTAGCACATTTTTTACAATCTCCCCGCGGGGTACGAACAAATGGTAAAAACGTGAAAAAAGAGCCTTGGAAGGCATGAATGGACTTTTGAACACTGAAATTGAACAATTGTTTGTTCATCTTTGGCGGCTCACTTGAAAATCCAACTAGATGCAACCTAGTCAGTAACAAGATGTCCAAGTCGTTTATGCCAAAGCCAATTGTTATCGGCCTGACCAATATAACATTTTTCTCCTTGAATTTCCTCTAAGATGTATACATTCCCCAGAGTTTTGGATTCGGTTCCAGTTACTTCTTTTGAACCATTTCGTTTGATTTGACAACTATTGGCATAGAATGTGAGATTGTAATTTGCATCACACGTTTGTCCTTACACTTAACCGATAATGTTTCAGACTTTCAATACATAGCATGTTTTGGGCTTTAGCTCTTCCTTTCAGTGCCATTGTTCCCTTGCCCAAAATCTTAGCAGTTCCATCATCTCCAAAGGCCACATCTCTTCCTTTTTCCTTTTTCAAGGAGATAAATTTTTTCTTGTTACCCGTCATATGCTTTGTGCACCCAATATCTATATACCACTTGTCTTCTTCTTCCTGAGCATATAGAGCTATTCCACAAATGTCATTGGGTTTTTTATATTCTTGAATTGTTTGATTCCACTGATAGTCTTTTCCTAGAAGTCCAAGGTTGTTGCACTTAGAACATTCAACATCATATTGAGATCGAGATGAAAAAGAATTCTTATTCTGATATGCATACTTGTTTTGACTGTTTCATTTGTTTTTCAGTTCTCATGTAGTTTCTTTGCAAAGGAGCTCTACATTCTGTTGCATCATGATCGAAATTATGACAACTATCACAATTTCCAAAGAACCAACTTTGGTACCTGAGTGATGGCGATCTTCTTGTGAAAGTATTGCTGCTTGTTGGTGGCTCGGTCAATGTCCTTCTTTTGGTTCTCTTTAGGTTTGAAATGGTTTCAGTTTCCCTTAGATTAGCACCATACTTAACCTTATAATCATAATTGTTTATAGTAGATCTGTCTTCTTCACCTAATCTGGAAACTTCATTTTCTAGTTTTTCACAGTCTCTTTTGCTAATTGACAATAACTTCTTTTATTCTTCTAATGGCTCATGAATTTTACTTATCTTAGGTTTGGGCATAGAGTTCATGGTGGGAGGAGTGGTGTTAAGAGAGGAAGCAATAATTGACAAAGGAATGAACACTCCAAGTATATGTACTATCAACATACCATATTGATTCTCCTCTGCGAAAGTATGTGACCAAGATTGGGAAGGAGAAGAACAGTGGTGGCAGCTGCCTGTCGAATTGCAACAAGTGCAAAAGAAACTTTACAGGTTCATACACGAGGGGTAAGGTGCATTTTCTTTGGCTTGAAGGTGACAATGGAGTTCATCATTGAAAAGTAATAGTTGGAAGGATGTGGATAGTTTTCAAACAAAGCAAGATGTTGTATATTTAGCTAAGGCAGAAATGAGGAGTTGTAGGCAACAACCATTCACAAAAAGGATAAACAAAGTTCCCTTAATTGTTGAAGCAACCGACAAAAGACAAAACCTTGAAACCTTGGCCAAAATGTTTGACATGGGTGGGAGGGATGAGATAGATACTAGGGTTGCCAAAAGCCATATTTGTAAATGGATTACACTTCAAGGTAGTGCGGTCTCCTTATTAGCAAGACATGCTTATGGTAATTAATGAGGCCTGTAGGGGCTGCAAGGGGTCAAACTTTTCGAAAGTGTACACTACCTGTTGATGATTATTGCTTAGATAGGATCTTTTGCATAGGCTAGGTGGCAAGCATGTGGAAGTTGTCCATTTACTCTCTAGGTCCTTGCTTAATTATTAAGTGACTTTTATAATCTCTTTCTTAAGTTTAACTTAGGAAAAGCACATTATTAACTTAATGTTGACTAATGACTAAAAATTGAATAATGATTAAGTTAGAATCGCTGATCTTTAGTCATTGAGATGCTATAAAAGAAAACCTAAGGAGAGGAGAAAGACACACAAGATCACGAGATCATTTGAGAGAGATTTTCTCAAGTGAAGAGTGAGAGACTCAATGGTTGAGGAGAAGAGAGAAAGATTTTGCAGAGAGAGAAGATCCAAGGAAGGAGAGAGAGGTTGGTCTCACAGTGCATTGAACTGTACTGTGATGCAGGGGGTCGAAAGGATGACATGGGGGCTGTAGGTAGTGATGCAGGGGCTGTACGAGTGACGAAGAGGGTCGTTTTGGTGACGCAAAGGTATTTGAACTAACGTAGGGCCGAATCGGTGATGTAGGGGGTCATACTGGTGATTCAGATAACCGTACAGGGTGATGTAGTGCTGATTTACCTTGTGGGTGATTTCTCCATTGTGCCAATTTTCTCAGGGGCTGAGTTACAAGTTCCTCATTGTAGTTTTTGATTTTCTCTATGAACTAATAAAAGAAGAATAAAATTGAATGTTGGTTTCTTCTCTCCTTTGAGGTTTCCACGGTAAAATGACTGTCAAATGTGTGAATGATTTCCTGTTTTATTCCACTGTACTATTGGTTAAAAATATTAGTGTTTTTGTTTATAATTTTTAAGTTTAAGAATTATTGAGAACATAAATCATAATTGATATTGAGCAAATTAGTTTAACACTACCCTTATACAGAAGGAGAAATTGATTGTGCAGAAAGTGTTGGAACCGAGTCAATCTAGTTGGAGTTGCAATGGTGTCTCTAGTATCTCTAATGTTTGGATTAATATGGCCAATAGGCCATTGGTAAAAATTATTATAATGTCTCCTTCAGGCCCATACCTCTCAAGGGCAATAAATGCTTAAGGGCAAGAGAAGAATGCTAAATGGATTGCTGAAAAATTTTCAGAAACAATCGAAATAGTGGGTTCTTCAAATGTTGTGCAATTCATCATAGATAATGCATGTTCATGCAAAGCAGCTAGGACAATTATTGAGGGATTGTATGATCGTATTTTTTGGACACCTTGTGTGGTGCATAGTTTAAATTTTGCTTTTAAATCCATTGTTTCCGAAGTTGAATGGATGAAAAAACCATGTGAAGAAGCAAGAAAATTAAAATTTTATCACTAACCACTGACATGCACAAGTAATGTATAAGGAATTTGCTTGACTCCAATTTTTTATGGTTGGAGAAACTAGATTTGTGTCACATTATATTATGATAAGGTAGGTAGTAGACATGAGGGAAGCTTTGCTCTCCACGGTTGTTAATCCATGATGACAAACATGGAATCAAAGCAACACTGAAAAATGAATACGGGTTAGAGGTACCATTCTTGATGAGGCTTGGTGGGTTCAAGTTGAGTTTTTTGTTTCCATAATGGAGCCACTTGTTGATATATTGAAACTTTGTGATTCTGATGTGCCTATGTTGGGTGACATCCAGTGTTATCAGAACCGGCTCGGAACCGGCAAAACCGGCCGGTCTGACTGGTTCACAGGGTTGACCGGTCCGGTCACCTCAAAAAATTTAAAAAACCGGAAATTGGACCAAACTGGGCACTGAATCGGCCGGTTCCGTACAGAACCGGCCGGTTCGTACTCTGTCGTACGGCTGCGTGCCAGGGACCCACGTTTTTCAAATTAAAAAAAACAAAAACAAAAAAACAACCTTGTCTGCTAATCAAGGTCAAGAAGCAGATTGGAACCCTTAATATCACGATGCAAGACACCTCTACTGTGGCAGTGTTCAAGTCCTGAAAGCAACTGATGCAAATAACATTTCACCTGGAAAGAAGACAATGTAAAATTCGTTCAAAAAAGTTATTTCCAGAACTTTGCATCTCAAAAAACAAAGGCATGAAAGCATGACCTTTTCATCTGAAAAACAAATAGTCACTATTTTATTTGCAATCCGAGGGTATGTCCTATGTTTAAAAACATTCCATAATATATATGCATAG
>LPNX011060839.1:1189157-1283273 GCA_001517045.1 Pseudotsuga menziesii | reverse complement strand
CATTCATTTAGATGTTGGACTAGTTTCTTGATGATAACCTAGCATCCCAAATGCAGAAAAATAATAAATGATATTGGTTTGAAGGTATAAATACAAAACATGCAATATATATGTTTGTTTACAAAATATGAATATTTTATGTATTTTTTAGTCAGCCGGTTTTTTGCCGGTTCCTGTCCGGTTTCCGGTCCGGTTCACATTTTGGGCTTCGCTGGTTCGATGACTGGTCCGGTTCCGATAACATTGGTGACATCTATGAGGGAACTGACCATATGTTGGAAATAATTCAACTGCTTGGAGAAAAGGACCGTCTTTTGTTTGGCACGATAAAGGACATAATCATTGACACGTGGACCAAATAAAATACCCCTCTACGTGGTTTTAGAACAACAATTTCAAAGATTTGCTCTGATTTGATGGAGCTTGCAGATCTAAAGAACCAATTTACTTCATTTATCACGGGAAGTGGTGTAGTTGGAAATGTATATGCACTAGCTGATAGGAGAATTATGACACCTATTGCATGGTGGGGATATTATGGTGCCCACACTCCAAAGTTACAAACCCTTGCATTTGGAGTCTTTCATAGGGTTGTATCTCTTCAACAACAGAGAGAAACTAGAGCACTTATGGGTTCATCCATTCAATCAAGAGATACAAACTTCAATCAACAAAAGCAGAAGATCTTGTCTACATTCACTCAAATCTTTGCCTCATCTCTCGATTGACGCTAGATTATAACGAGGGTCCTTCGACTCTATGGAATGTGAAGCTTGAGGGCGTAGACTTGGATACTCCTGGTTGCTTGATGGCTAACCTCTCTTTGGCTAGTTCTATAGATCCTTTTGGTGTTGGGGATTTAGATGAGGCATCGATGCCTAGGTCTTAGCTTGGTTTTAGCAGGGTCTTTTGGCTGTGTTGTTGGTGGGCATAGTGGTAGCTATATGGAATCTTCTTCCCATGCTGCTTCATATCATTGATATGGGGAGTTAGTTGTTGTTCCATTAGAGGATGTGGAGAGTGATGACTATCTAATAGATTTGTCTATCTCACTCCAGATTTTCATATTTCTGGGTTCTCGTTTCAAACATGTGGAGCTTTCCATAGGCCAATAGGCCATTGGTAAACATTATTATAATGTCTCATTCAGGCCCATACTTCTCAATGAAAGTTTTGGAGAACCCCAACCCTGTTTCAAGCTTGTTTGCTTCTCTACATAGTTTAATGCCCAAACCCTTCTATGCACAAATTTTTATCAAAATTTCACTGAACCGAAACACATGGAATTCTTTTTCAAATTTAACAATTCAGAAATTTTCTTTTCAAGCAAAACTTGCAAATTCAGAAATTTTAAATCAGCCAAACACACATGAGAATAAAATTGATATTTTTGACCAATGGTCTAGGATAAAACCCCTAAGGGAAAACCTGTTTTTGAGAGAGAGAGATTTATTATTTCTTCAGGTAAAATACAGAAATCAACAACAATACTTATCGAAATTTCTTCTCGAAATTCGTGCCCTTTAATGCTGCTTTCTCCTCGATTTTTGTGCCAACTTCACCTCGAAAAGCGTGTCCAGATTTTGTTGTATGGACATAATTTAATTTTCTGCCCTTGCCTCGAAAAACATGCCCAGACCGTACTGCCTCAAAATCTGTGCCTAATCTGTAATGTACGGATTTTTTGGAAAATTATGCAGACCGTAATGTACGACCACCTCGAAACCTGCATGGAAACTTGTACACTGCACGGAAACCTCGAAGACTGTGCAGTTCGTACACTATACAAAATCTCAAATTTTGTGCAGAAATTTAATGTCTCAATTTTTGTGCCAAAACCTTGTTGTACGGTCCTCAAAATTTTTCCCACTTTTGCTCTTCAATTTTCTCAAAATTTGTGCCAAAATTCTTCTCGATTTTTGTGCCCAAATTTGTCTTCAGTTTCTCTCTCCTGCTGGTTCAAAATCACTTCAAACCCTGTCTGCTTTTCTTCTTCCTCTCTCCAAAATTTCTCTTCGAAAAGTGAATAATGAGAGAGATTTGCCTTGCCCTAGTCCCTTTTTGTTCAAGCCAACTTCCTCTTGAATCTAATGGTCAAGATTATATTAGATGGAGGGTTCACATTAAATGCTCCATTAATTAATGAATAAATGACATTTAGTGCAACTCATGTAATTTAATAAAGTGAGAGCAATCCCTTTTAATTTAATCACTCACTCAACTTTAATTTAAATATGAACTTAGGAAAACCATGACTTTAGCCTTTTTAATGACGTCACTTTAAAAAACATAAAGTACATCACACTTCACTAAATGCAAAAGACTAGGGGTGGTCATTTAAAGTGTCCTTGTACACCCCAAGGCAAGTCTAGGTGGACAAACACTTCCTAGGTAACTTTTCAACACTCCCTCTTACCGAGGAAAGTGTTTTTCACCACTCCCAACTTATCTCTGAAATAGACATGCTTCCCTCTACCCAAAGACTTCGTGAGAATGTTAGCCACCTGCTCATCTGTAGAAACATACTACAACTGTACAACCCCTCTCTGAACATAGTCTTTGATAAAGTGATATTTGATCTCTAAATGCTTTGACCTGTCATGAAATATTGGATTCTCAAAGAGCTCGATGCAACTCTAATTATCACAATGTATAACTGTAGGACTCAACTCTTGACCAAATAAGTCCACCATTAGCTTGCAAAGCCATAAAGCCTCACAACTAGCCTGACTGACTGCCATATACTCAGCCTCAGTAGAACTCAATGCCACGGACTTTTGCTTCTTGCTGAAATGCCGAACCCATTCTGAAGCAACAACCAGAAGTGCTCTTCCGGTCCGAAACACTACCTGCCCAATCTAAATCTGTAAAGCCAACCAATCCCACTCCATCAGATCGCCATAATCAACTGTTCCTGCAAGATATCTCAAGATCTGTTTTGCGGCAGTCCAATGCACTCTCTTGGGCTCCACCATGAACTGACTGAGAGTGTTAAATGCAAAACTAAGATCTGGTTTGGTGTTGACCAGATACATCAACGAAACAATAAGCTGATGATATAAAGTAGGGCCCACCAACTCTCCCTCAGAAGCATAAAGCTTCGCCTAGTTGGTGATCATGGGTGTAGACATAGGTCTGCAATTAGTCATCTGAAATCTCTTCAGAACATTTGCAACATATTTTCCTTGCCCTAGGAAAACATGTCCATCCTCCTGCCAAACCTCCATCCCCAAATAATAGTGCATCAGCCCAAGGTCAATCATCTCAAACTATGAAGCGAGATCCTTCTTGCAAGTATCAATCAGGTGCTCTCCCCCAATAATGAATAAATCATCAACATATAGCAAAAGAATGAGTAGAACACCACCAACCACAATGTAATATAGGGTTGGATCCACCTCACTCTTCCGAAGCCCAATCGAAAGCAATTAGGAATCGACTCGAGGGGCTTGCTTTAGACCATACAAGGCCTTTTTCAGCCTGCAAACATGAGAATCTCTATCATACACCTCAAAGCCCTGTGGCTGCTCCAAATACACCTCCTCCTATAGAAGACTGTTGAGAAAAGCGGCTTCACATCCATCTGATGGATCTTCCAACCCATCTTTGCCATGACGTAGATCACCGCTCTGATCGAAGAAAATCTGGCCACTGGCGCAAAGGTCTCATCATAGTCAACTCCCTCTACCTGTGAGAACCCACGCGCAACAAAATGAGCTTTGTACTTCTCGATGCTGCCATCTGCAACATGCTTTATCTTGTAAAGCCACTTGGAAGTCACAATTGACTGCCCCTCTGGTCTCAGAACCACTTCCCACACCCCATTCTTCATGATGGAATTATACTCTTCCATCATGGCATCTCTCCAAACTTGGTGTACGGAAGCCTCCTCATAAGTGGTAGGAACGGTGTCACGCAAGCTAGTCACCTGTGCCATATAGCTCTAAAATCTCTCAGGTGCCTTGCTATCTCTCACCTCCGTCCTAGGTGGTCCAACTGACTCCTCTGCTTCTTTCATAAGCTCCTTAAGCCAACTTGGCTTTCTCCTCTTGGAAGAAGCATCTTGTCTCAGACTCTCCTCTACATCCTCATCAGACACCTGTCTCCTTGAAGAAGTACCAACAACCTGAGATCCTGTCCCTGGTGAACCTGTACCATGTGTATCCGAATCACCTGAGGTGTAACCTGTGAACTTGTGATTTGGGAACCTGTCCCTGTGCCAGAAGTCCCTGAAGACTGAGCCCGTGAAACTGATGATCCCGTAACCTGTGACCCGGTCACTCCAGAAACCGGTGACCCTGTACTTTGACTCGCTGAACTCTGAACTGTCACCTGTGGAGTACTATGCTACTCCTCTATCTTAGAATCTAGAGATCTCCCGAAGGCTTTCTCCTCCTCAAACTTCACCTCCCTCCTCACCACAACTTTCCTTTGTGTAGAAAGGTATATACGAAAAGCCTTTGAAGTCTCGTCATAAGCAACAAAGATACCCCACTCTCCTATAGCCTCCAACTTTGTCCTCTTCTTAGAAGGGACATGTGAATATGTAAGACATCCAATTATACGAAAGTGACCTATCTCAAGCACTTTCCCTGTGAACATCTCCTCAGGAGTTTTGTACCCCAAGGCACTATGCAGACTCCTGTTTAGAACATAAATAGCAGTAGTACAGGCCTCTGTCTATAGAAAGAAAGGAAGACTCTGATCATGTAGCATGGCTCTAGCTGCACCTACTATCGAACGGTTCTTCTTTTCAGCCACTCCATTCTGCTGTGGAGTGTAAGGAACTGTCAACTGCCTCTTGATCCCCTCCTGCCGACAATACTCATTGAATGCATGGGAAGTATACTCACCCCCATTGTCTGACCGAAGTACCTTGATCTTCTTTCCTGTCTAGTTCTCCACAAGAGCTTTGAACTCTTGGAACCGAAGTAAGACTTCCTCTAATCTCTTGCTTCTAAAAAAATAGATCCAGGTCTTTCTGGAAAAGTCATCGATGAATGTGACATAATACTCATAACCTGTCAAAGAGGTAGATGACATGGGACCACACAAATCTGAATGAATCAACTGAAGCACTCCCTCTAATCTGGAATCACTGCTTGGAAAAGCAGTTTTGGTGTACTTTTCCAAAGCACACCCTCTACAAACACCACTCGGCTCTGTGCTGAACTCTGACATACTTGTAGTCATCTCTCTCAGCATCCTCAAAGTTGGATGGTGAAGATGGGCCATCCTCCTGTGCTATAACTCACACAACTCACTGCTGCTGTGAGTGTGTGACAGTGCATGATGTGGCTCGAAGAGAAGCTTGGACAGTTTCCCGCATCTGATTCCAATCGCACGCGGATCAGATGGACCTGCTGCCTTGGGAGAGATGTGAAATTTCCCGTTAAGGACATATACACCAAAGCCTTTGTCCTCAATCATGGAAATTGAAACAAGACTCTTCTTGAGGCCAGGGATATATACAATACATCCCTCGGAAACATAGGTTGCATGGACTCCCTTTCAAAACGAACAGTCCCACGCCCAACTCCTCTCACCACTGTGTCATCTCCCAATACAACCTCCAACTCCAAATCTGTCTCTGACATCTCGACAAACATATTTCGATCACCTGTCATGTGACTGGAAGCTCCACTATCAATGTACCAAGTGGAGAAAGTAGTGGTAGCACTCAACGAATGCCCAACAATCATGGAATGCTCCATGTGGTCCTAAAAGTCCCTGCCGGTGATAAAAGATGTTCTCTCAACAAAAACACTTGGAAAGAGAGAAAAGTCTCTATCAAATATAGCAGCAAACTCATCAATCTCTGCTAGGGTAATTTTTTAAGGGCAAAATTTCGCCAATTGGCTATTTATGGTTTGAGAAACTAGATTTGTGTCACATTATATTGTGATAAGGCAGGTAGTAGACACGAGGGAAGCTTTGCCATCAACGGTTGGTAATCCATGATGACAAACATGGAATCAAAGCAACATTGAAAAAGGAATACGGGTTAGAGGTACCATTCTTGATGAGGCTTGGTGGGTTCAAGTTGAGTTTTTTGTTTCCATAATGGAGCCACTTGTTGATTTGTTGAAACTTTGTGATTTCAATGTGCCTCTGTTGGGTGACATCTATGAGGGAACTGGCCATATGTTTGAAAGAATTCAACTACTTCTTGGAGAAAAAGACCCTCTTTTGTTTGGCATGATAAAGGACATAATCCTTGACAAGTGGAACAAATAAAATACCCCTCTACATGCTTTATCTTATGTCTTAAATCCAAAGTACTATGATTAGGTGTACTTGGTTGAATTTGGGGGTTGCAGGAATGCCCCGAACAAAGACAATGAGGTGTCCGATGGTTTTAGAACAACAATTTCAAAGATTTGCTCTAATTTGATGGAGCTTGTAGAGCTAAAGAACTAGTTTACTCCATTTATCATAGGAAGTGGTGTAGCTGGAAATGTATATGCACTAGCTGATAGGAGAGTTATGACACCTATTGCATGGCGGGGATATTATGGTGCCCACACTCCAAAGTTACAAGCCCTTGCATTTAGAGTCTTTCACAAGGTTGTATCTCTTCGATAATAGAGAGAAACTAGAGCACTTATGGGTTCATCCATTCAATCAAGGGATACAAACTTCAATCAACAAAGGCATAAGATCTTGTCTACAGTCACTCAAATCTTTGCCTCATCTTTCAATTGAAGCTAGATTATAACGAGGGTCCTTTGAATCTATGGAAATGTGAAGCTTGAGGGTGTAGACTTGGATACTCCTGGTTGCTTGATGGCTAACCTCTCTTTGGCTAGTTCTATAGATCCTTTTGGTGTTGGGGATATAGATGAGGAGAGTCTTTTGGCAGGGTCTTTTGGCTCTGTTGTTGGTGGACAAAGTGGTAGCTTTATTGAATCTTCTGCCCATGTTGCTTCATATCATTGATTTGGGGAGTTAGGTGTTGTTCCATTAGAGGATGTGGACGGTGATGACTATCTAATAGATTTGTTTATCTCACTCCATATTTTCATATTTCCGGTTTCTCATTTCATACTTTTGGAGCTTTCCATTTGAGCTCAATTTTTGTTATTTGAAGAACTTTAGTCCCGAGTCTTGACTCTCTAATATTTATGATTTGCATGTTGAAATTGACACACACATCGAAATTTGACAATGAACAATGAAAAATTTAAATTTAGAATTGATGATGTTATATGAATAATGAATATCTTATTAATAATGGATCATGTCATTTTGATATTTTTTTAAAATTTTCATTATAAAATTAAAAATTTATATATATATTTGTAAAAAAATTAGGGTTGTGGTTCAAAATCCTCGATTTATAATTTTGGGATGAGTGCTGCATCCACACTAGATTTCAGTTGATTTTGATCACACCCATGCTT
This sequence comes from Pseudotsuga menziesii, assembly GCA_001517045.1. Taxonomy (NCBI): domain Eukaryota; kingdom Viridiplantae; phylum Streptophyta; class Pinopsida; order Pinales; family Pinaceae; genus Pseudotsuga; species Pseudotsuga menziesii. The sequence continues at coordinate 1,275,870 of LPNX011060839.1, read as the reverse complement.
TTTGTAACCTTGTATATAAAGGTTTATCTTCTCATTCATGCTTCATACTTGGATTTTTGGAGTTCTCTCTCTTTGGAGCCTAATAGACACATCTTTTCTTTCAACAAATTTTGTTATAATGTTTCCCTTCTTTCTCATGTGTGGCACACTTCTCTTGCATGGAGCTTCATGATTGTAAGATGCTTAGGTGTTTTACATTGTTAAATCATTTCTATGCTTTGCTTGGGCCATTGAAAGGGTAATACTACCCGGTTGGAGAAAGATGTTTTAAGTTAATCTCTGTGTCATTCTTTCATGGATTTTATTTATATGGGATTTATGTGTTGTATCTTTGTTTTAATTTGGATTGTGCAGCCATAAATCTTTATAGGGTGCACCCCGTAGAGCTTGAAAGGAAGTGGGTTCTTCATTCGATCACTTCCCTTGTAAACCCTAGTTTGTTTTCAACCCACCAAGTAGATTAGAGTTAGCGGAAGCAATTCTCTTCTCCTAGTGACCTATTTAGCAAGGCGCTCTTCATAAGTGCTACTTTGACTCCATTTGCGCCTGATTGGAATGGCAGTAGTCCTTTGAGTGGTCCCTTTATATTTCCATCACCTATTGCCCATGTTTTGTTGGAGGTACTCTTCATTTCTCCTTGCACTCCATAGGTGACTGCTCTAATAATCCTATTTAGGGGAGCCTCCCTTGAGTTGGAGAAGAGCCAACCAAAAGTGCGAAGGGGATTGGTGTGGTGACATTGGTGTTTCCTCTTGGTTCCCCTTAGGTAGATGGCATCTTCAAGACTTTAATCAAACATGCTATCTGGAGAGGTAACATGTAGCACAACTACCAAGCCAATGACATAAAATGAGATCAAATCCATTGTATCAAATGACTTCGTTGTAATAAAATAATATTTTACGTGAGTCCATTTTTACCATGTCTCCAATCTTTTTTGTGTGTTTAAAAGTTTAACATGGGGGTCATGGTCCTTGATTTGGTCCTCAACAAGCTGATTTAAAATAGGTAGATATTTCTAGTTGATGATTGTGGTTATGTTAGACTACAACCCTCCAAACGAACAGCTTTAAAGGATACCAAAAATGAAAAAAAACATTCATCTTTTATGGGTCATGTCATATCATTGGAAGAATAGGTGGAGTTGCTTTTAGCTTTATAAGTTGTGGAAATTTTGTGGAATCAATGCAAAACTGAAATTTCACCTTCTTCCTAGAAGGTTTCTTAGATCTTAGCCTTAGAATTTTCAACTTTTAGGACTTGCACATTAAAGTTTAAAACGAAATTTTTTTGCATTCCCAACCCGGTTTCAAGTTTATGTTAGATTTTCTTATAAATTATGGCAGTATATCTTAATTGCATTTATCAATAGGATCACTAGAAGATAGATAAAACACAGAATAATAACACAAGTATTTTTCACTTGGGAAACCCAATTGGAAAAAACCCAGCGACCTTCGTCTAGAGATGATAATTCTGAGATCAAAGTACAATGAAGAAAAAAAAAGAAAAATATGGAAATGCCTTCCAAATATGAAACCCTGAAAATCAGTCTACTTCTGAGCTGCTGTCTTGCCCAGAAAACTATGAACTGTTGTGTAGCTGCTGCGCTGATGTTGTGTGCTGAAATGAGGAGCGGCGCCTTCTATTTATACTGTTTTGCCACCCCGAAAATAACTGGGGCCGACTTCACTTGGGGGTGCAATAAATAATTTTATATTTTATTATTATTATTTTTTTTTATTGCTGGCTTTTCTTCCCAAGGATTACATTGCTCTTTCTAGGGTTTTGATGAATAATTACAACAAGTTCAACTCCCGAAGGAGGACATAAGAATAGTTTCTGAAGTTGCACAAACTCCAACAGTTTAGGTTTTCATATGAAGTTTAAAGCCCAAACCCCATAGCTGTAAAAACTCATTACACACATGAAAAATGACTTTTTCTTGAAACACATGGAAATATTTCAACGTTTAAACAACTCAGAAATTTATGACATCCACACTTTTAAACTCAGAAATTTTATGACAGCCACACACACACAAAATTGACTCAGTGTTTTTTGACCAAAATGGTCCAGGATAAAACCTTAAAGAGAAAATCTGTTCTGAGAGAGATTTTATTGTTTCGGACAAAATTTCAAAATTACAACAGTAGTAGTTATCTCAGTATTTCTTCTCAAAATATGTGTCAGACTCACTCCTAGAATCAGCTGTATGACTGCTAACAGTATGAAATTTCAGCACCTCGAAATTTCAGGTAAGGAAGGCTATTTGTATGAGAGGTAAGGAAGGCTAGTAATACCTTGCGTGGCCTGCCGAGAAGTACACATTTTGCCCCTCCAAATCAGCCTTTGACTACGTCTTGACTTTGGCGCCTCCAAAACATGTCGTTTTAGAATCAAAACAACTCCAGAAGTTTTGGACACTAAAATCCGTAAGAAAACTACTAAATTGGAAAAAATTGTTTTGAGCTAGTGGAATAGGTGAGTGGCCACCAACATCCATTTGGATCGGTCCTCCCCCCTTGGAAAACAATGGTCTCCATTGCGTTTTCTAACATCACATGGAGAAACTTCTGTTGAATTTGGTTCCTGGTGAGCCACTTGCCTTGGTGAAGAAATTGCCTAGCTTTATTGACCCGATAGAGCTATACAGGCTATTGGTGAGTGCCCTTCACTTGTGTATCCATGATCCGATCAATTGAAGCCTACTCCAAATACTCATGGTTGAGTTCTGACGGCGCCAACTGCACCGCCACCTTTGAGGTGTCCGACATCTGAGAAAAATATGGGCGAAGGAGCTCCACATTAAATACCGGTTGTAGGTTAAGGAAGGGAGGAATGCTTAATTCGAATGCATTCTCACTGAATGCCTTGGTGATGGTGTACGACCCATATTAAAGTGTACGAAGCTTGCGATGAGGTCCTGTGAGGCTCTATTTTTGCAAATGCAACCAAATCTTTTCACCCACCTAAAATTTGTGCAAAACTCGATGCTGGTCACGTCGTTGCTCGTACTTGGCATTGGCTTCCGCAAGAATTCATGGAATTGCTGATGGATGTGTTGAAATTGTTCAACAAATCGATTGGCCTTGTCTGCCTTGGTGTGAGCATGGGAACTGTTGCCGCCTTTCACACATCTTGAGATTAGCATGGCATAAATCCTCAAGCCACTGGGTGCATCCTTGGGGGAAAGTCTCGAGTTAAGTGCTGTCGCCTGAAACTTGACTCCTTCGTTTAGGCAAACTCCTAACGAAGACAAGGGGGTTAGATCGTAAGAGTTACTAAGGCTGATTAAACTGTTTAGTGATGGTGAATGAATAAGTTGTTTAGGAGTTTTGTGAAAAATGAAAATTGAAACAAGATATTGCAAATAAAGAAATTAACACAACCAATGACCATTCAACACATGATGAATTTAAGCAATAGATTGTGTGATAAAAAGCAAATAAACCAGCGCCAAAATGGAGTTGAAATCAGAGTGTTGTTGTAGCGCCGAAATGCTTTGCAAATTGTTCTTTGTCAGTTTTAATTTATTGAGAGATGGCTTGATTAAATGATACGAGGATTCCCAATATACCACAAAGGTATGGGGAATGTGTGTAGACTCACCAAGTGTGGCTCCACATAAGAAGATGTGGGCTAGATGGAGTTACGTGGGTGTATTCAATACTACACCAAATGAGGGTGTAGCCTAACGGGGCGCCGCAGACACTTTCTAGTTGTTCCCGCCTTCTTCGTGAAATTTGCCCACACGAAGCAAAAATTGAGACACTGGATTTTCGTCTTTGGGAGGTTAATTTTGGGATGTGAAAACTAATCAACTAGTCACTTAGTCCCTTTCTTGTTTGATCAATTAGTCGGTCAAAGTCGCTGAGATCTAGAGCATACGGGGAACAAAGTCTTTGTAAGTTTTAAGGATTTTAGAAAGTTTTTCTTGTTTAGATTAATACCCCAAGAATTTCTTTCTGATCCAGTACTCGGGCAAACCTTTATGCGTGAATCGTAATTGAGAAAGCAAGGGGGTTCCTTTTAACCAAAATAAAGAGTGAAAAATGAAAATGGTTATCTAATTACTACACTACCAAAGTATTGGGTAAGTATCCATTTACTTTGCAAACAACAGATTTTAAGATAAATGTACTCAAAGTATACGGTTCTGCAAAACGATAACCAAAGGTAAAAAATATTCCTATGTCTTGAGTGAGCTTGTGGTTTGTTATTTGGAACAGGACCAACAAATGATAAATTTTAATTAAGCTAAGTTAATTTTTACCAAATAAAAACTAAATAAGAAAAGATGCATGTAAAAGAACACCAACACAAATCCCCCCTGGGGGATGGGAAGTGGGTTTTTATGAACCCTCTCAAAATTTTATTATGAGTTTACAATGAGATAAAAAGAGGAAGAATACTTATTTCTGCTTACAGTTTTGGAGAAAAGAAGTTTACAAATGCTTGGAAGAAGAGTTAATATGAAGAAGACTGTTCCCAAATGCTTTGAATTCTATCAATATTTTGCCCAGAAAAGCCTTAAACTTGCTAAAAACTACAAAAATCCAGCTAGATGTTAATGGTTAAAATTGCCCAAAAATACTTTGAAGGTGCTTTAGACAAACTTAACAAAATATTAGAAATTGACTACTTTAAAACTAGATTTAAACTAAAACAAGTAACTAAGAAAATTGGGCTTGTGAGACCCATTTTGTTTGGATCTTGGATAGCCTTTAAGGGGCTGCCAATGAAGCACTTTTAACTTGCAAGAAATAACTTTTAAATTCCAATACTAGCCTCTATTTCAAGCCTTAAAATTTCACTATGAAATGACTTGCATAAAGGAGACACTAGTTATGTTAGATCTAGAATGAAAATAAAATCTTTGAACCTCAAGATCTAATCATAAAATAAATTAGATCTAAATGATAAATCTAGCATAAATGATCTGAAACTTGTAAGAACCGGTAATTGAGAAGATTTAAGTTTATAGTTTGAGAGAAGGTGAAGCAACCAAGACTTTCCGAACTTGAGCTAAGGAGTTGTATAGGTGGATCAAAGAGGGATTTTGTCTTTTTTTTTTAAGATATCCAGAATGAAGAAGAAGTCAAGCAATAATCTCTTTCTTTATGAGTTTGAAGCCGCTGTAAACCTTAGAATACACTTGCCACAAAAGGGTTTGTCAAATCTGTATAGCCTACACTCAAGATTAGAATATCATGCAAGTAAACAAACTAAAATATGAAAATTTATTAGTCTTGACTCTTTAAGCATAAACAAATAAATGAAAGAGCTAAAACGATTCAACTCATCGTTCCTATGGATTAGAAACAATCACTCTGAGGTAGAAAAATTGATACAATTACCTCAATGAAGCACAAGAGACAATTAGCATCCACACAGCCAAGATGATACACCCATGTAGCCTCCAAAGCTCTTATTCATCAAAAGAAGATAAACAGTATTACAATAGCAAAATGGCAGAGCTTCAATCCTTTCGTCCAAATGAAGAGGAAAGAGCTTACTTTTATAGTAAAGGGAGACCCAAGGGGACACATCCTTCACATAGAGTTGAAGTCGAGTTGCAAGAGAAATCATAGGGATGTGATTGGGTTTTGATTGAAAGGAGAGGGTGCCACCTCTCCACAAGAGATGCGCCCCTATCTTGGTTGATCCATCACAGGAGTGGATACCACATATGCTAATGCTCCTCCCTCATGAGGGAGGGCGCAATCCTCTACTTGGATACACTGGCCACCTCTTCAAATGAGTCTCACTTAAGTCGCCTTCACCTTTAATCAACTCGCTTTCATCACTAGTTGAGATACCAACACACCTGACACTCTCTGGACAAACTCATTGATTTAGGAATTTGGATTTTTGGAATATTTTCCACTTATTTGACATTTTTGGGTTTGTTCGAGCAAAAGAAATTTGTGAAAAATAAACCACTTAGGAAAGATGATCTAGGGGTAATGTGGGTGCTCCGAGTTAGAAAACGAGCACCGCTATGGCAAAAAACCCTTCCTAACCACACTTTTCTTACATTTCAAAGTTTTTTAATTAACTTATAAAAAATTTAACCCATTTTAATGGGAAAAAAACTATTGTCAAAAATTAAAAATAGAGCCAGGGGGACTTAGCACATGTCCATATGACTCGATATTAATGTCTAAAATTGTAATATACATTGACACTTAGACTTTAATAACCTCCTAAGGCCTAACCACCAAGACAACTACCCCAACTTTGGAGGTATGAATGAAAAACTTGAAAATTATTAGTCGTTTATTCAACAACAAATATTTGACAAGGGAAAAAATAGTCTGGGCTAGTTGGATTTATGTCTAAGTCCTAGGAAGCCAAGTCTTTTACATAAAGCCATCATGTGAGTGCATTTTATTACAACTCCCCCAAGGGGGTATGAACATGCGGTAGAAAAATATTAAAAAAAAGGGGCCTAGAAGGCCGGAAGGACTTCTGAACTCTGATAATGAACAAGTACATTTGTTCACACTTTTTCAACTCACTTGAAATCCAACTAAGTATGACTTAGTAGGCAACAGGAAGATTCCTCTTGTGCTGAGGAAATGGGCATAGCTACCTCAATTGGGGCTAATGGTTGGATTTCCAAACACACTTGGAAAGGGCTATGTTAAGTAGAGTTGTGAAGGGCTCCGTTGTAACTATGTTGAATATATGGAAGACTCTCATCCAATGTGTGGGGATGTTTAGAATTGTACATCCTCAAAATATGCACAATTATCCTATTGACCACCTCTGCTTGTCCATCGTTTGGGAGTGGAAGGCAGTTGACCGAGTGAGTTTTGTGTCCATTAGTGACCATTGGATAGACTAGAATGTGCTCAAGAATCTTTTGTCATGATCTGAAATGATAGTTGGTAGCCTGAAATGAACCCAAACATGTTGAATATATCACTTGTTTTCTTCATTTTCCATCAGGGAACATCTGTTTAGTGGCCCTTTAGGTACAGGCGCCCAAGGTATCAAATCAATTGAGTGTTTGACCTGGCAATGTAATCACATCTCGGCAGGTGTGGTGAAGATGTCTCTGTGTGCTTCCATGATCTTGTCCACCTGCTTCTGCTGTATAGAGAGACCTTGTGTGGAGGCGATGGATGTTGCCGTGATCTTTCGTCGACCTTCTGAGCGAATCATGAAGAGGACAAATTTCTCACTCTGGGAGATTACCTTCCTACACTGCTTAGTTGTGATGAGAGACACTGCAGTAGGGGGGACTGCTTCTGGTATCCTGTAGAGTTGATTGCCCAAAGTGATAATGACACTACGAGGTCTAGATTCATACACATAATGGTGCTTCCACATATATGGTTGTCCCTAAAGAACATCACAAATTTTGAGTTTGGCTACATCCACGTTACCTCATTTGTGAAGGGCTTCATGCTGTAGGCTATGCCCCATTGTTGACTGACGTGGATTTCTTGTCCTTGGTTGAGCCACCAAGTGTCGTAGGGTTGCGAGTGTGGTGTTGTTGGCAACTTCAATCGTTTGATGTCCTTTGTTGAAATCAAGTTGTTTTGGCTTTTGCTTTCAACAATGAAATGTAGTGGAGTTCGCTTTACCCACATTTGCCAGTGGAAGAGGGGCTCACCTTCCTCTGGCTGCTTTAGATTGTCGGACTAGTTCTTTGTGGTAGTGATGGTGACGTTGGGTTCTGCGTCAGTGATTTGCTTCCTCCTGTCTGCAACTGCGACACCGGGTTCTGAACCATAGTCAGAATTGGGATTTGAGTCTAAAGCTTTGATCTTGACCACCAATAACTGCGTTAAGCAACATTAATTAGTGTTGTGCCAGGGGCTCTTATGGAACTCGCACCGTTTTCTAGTGTCCTTAATTGTTTTCTCGTTCCCCTTCTTTGCTTGTGGCTTGGATTAGTTGTCTTGGGGCTGGTTGTCCTTACTCTTTCCTTTGTTTTGTGAGCTAGGGTTACCCTGTACTTGCAGTGGATTTGTAGGCCCAAACTCTTGCTTGTTCTTTTGATTGAATTTTTGCCTGATCTTGACAACATATCGATAAGCGGTTCCCAGTGATGAGATGTTCGGAAACTCCATTTCGGTTTGGTTGCACTTGTGTAGTCCTCCACGGTATTTTTAGAACTAGATGTCGCTCAGAGTCTTTGATACAACGTTTGGTGCGCAAGGTATGGAAAGTATTTGTGAACTTCGACACTGTTTGGTTCCTCTCTTGAGGTATTGTGGTCCATCTCGTGTACTTGTTGTAATAGTTTCCCATAGAGTAATATTGTTCCTTCACGACATCTGTAAAAGAGGCTCAAGTGGGATTGGGCTCGAGCATTCTAGACTCCTCTATTAAGTTTTGCTCACACTAAGTTTCCCACCAATTTTTGAAATGGTGAACAACCTTAAGGAGCGCAAAGGTGATCTTTGGTATCAAAGAAATACCCTTCTAGGAGATTCAACCATTTATCGAGGGCATGAACATCGATTTAGCCTTTAAATAAAGGAGCCGTCTAAACATGCGACTTTTTAACTTTTCCGGCTGTTTGTGGCTGGAATTCGGTTATTTTTTTTTCTTGAATTTAAATGTTTATGCAATTCAAATTGTTTTTTTAAGTGCAGAAACAGATTCAACACTGTCATAAACCCTTTGGGCAACCAAATCATGCAAGTTTAATCTTTGTTATGTGGAATTCAGGGAAATTGTTACCAGATTCACTTAAAAACTTTACTGGAAAAATGAAAAAAACTGTGAAAAAAAGTCACCTCTTTAGACTATAACTTAAATAAAGGGATACCAAAGTTAACTTGTGGGTTGAAGGGTGTGGCTCCTCCGAAGTGATTGCTTGATTATGTTGATTTTTGTACCTAGGAATGTGTTCCCCTAGGTGACTTTAGCCTTAGTCACTCAAAAGGGGGAATTAAAGTGACCCTTGCATTAAATGACTTGAGATGAGCATTTAATTTGACTTTAGAGAATAAAGTCACTTTCTGGAAAATTTAAGTGAGGTGAGTGAAATTAATTTTTCTATGAGATTTAATGAGCATTTAATCTCATCCACTCATCTCATCTAATCTCCACCGTTGGATTATATAAACCCTAGGGTTTTCACCTAAAAGGGAAGTGAAGGCAAAATCAGTCACTTTTTGAGAAAGAGAGTGAAAGATAGAGCTGAGAGAGAGCAAAGCCATTTTTCTGAGAAAGAGGAGAAAACACCAGCATCAACAAGTTTTTTCTTGGCACACATTTCGAGGAAATGACAACATCAAGAGAGGGTACGATAATCGAGGAGAGGACAACAACATTTATTGCTGGTCTATACAGTCTGTACAGTTCGGCTTTCAGTACAACATGCACGATTTTCAATTTTTTTTCCTTCGGCACAGATTTCGAGGTCCGTACAGTGGCACGAAAATCGAGGTAAAAAACATAAAATTTTTGAGTTTGATTTTTCTTGCTTGGCACGAAAAACGAGGCATACAATTTTCATCCGGTTGAGATAAGTTTATCTGAAAATTTCTGAGTTTTTTGCTGTAATATTTTCCTGAAAATAAAAATCTCTCACCTAACAAGTTTTCCCCTTGTGGGTTTTTCCTAGGCAAGTTTGCCAAAAATTCCATAGTCTAAAATTTTTAGGTGTGCATTTAATATTTTTTTTTCTTTCATTACATGTGAGTTTCAACAGTGTTTTTATTAGTCTGAAATATTGTGCTATTTCCAGCCTTATTTATTTCTGGGTTGGGCATTAAACAGAGATAAATTTTTGACATTTAAACTGGTGGCTGAAAACTGAGAAAAACTTACATGGTATCAGAGCTTGGTTGGGCAGAAAATTAAATTTTTGCAGACAAAAAGTAATTTCCAGAACTCCCTTATTTATTTCTGGGTTGGGCATTAAACAGAGATAAATTTTTGACATTTAAACTGGTGGCTGAAAACTGAGAAAAACTTACATGGTATCAGAGCTTGGTTGGGCAGAAAATTAAATTTTTGCAGACAAAAAGTAATTTCCAGAACTCAGAAAATTTCTTTTGATAGTGAGCAACATTTAGTTGAAACTTGAACTTTGCAAAATATGACTTCCACTGGACTTAGAATGGAGGATAGGCTTGATGGGGCTGGGAATTTTATTCCGTGGAACGCTAGGATCACGTTGATATTGGAGGAGATTGAGTTGTGGGATGAGGTGGTTCATAACACTACAACAGTCCCTATTGTTATTCCCCCTACCACTGATGCAACATCCCTTGCCGCCTTCAACAAGGACATAAAAGCTAGAAGGATAATTCTAGATGCAGTTAAAGACCATGTGATTCCTCACATCTTGAGTAAGACCCGTGCATTTCAAATGTGGGATGTTTTGACCGGATTGTTTTAGAGCTCAAACAAGAATAGGAAGATGGCCTTGAGGGAGAAGCTGAAGAGTATCAAAATGGCCAAAGGGGAGGTTGTGATATCTTAACTTACTAGGATCTCTCAGGTGAGAGATGAGCTTGCACTAGTTGGGGAGGTTGTTCCTAACATAGAGCTAGTGCTGGCAGCTTTGAATGGAGTTTCAAAGCCTTGGGTTGTGTTTGTGGAGGCTTTGGTGGCTAGGGAGAACTTATCTACATGGGACATGATATGTGATGATTTTGTTCAGGAGGAGACTCGGAGGGGTCTTTTGCAGGGCAGTGCTTCTACTAGTAGGGAGGATGAGGAGGATGTGGCTTTGACAGCGAAGGGGAAGAAGACGCTGAAGAAGGGTACCAAGAAGGGTGGGGCCAAGCAGTAGGATGAGCAAAAGAAGGATCTGAGCACTGTAAAGTGGTTTGCTTGTCAAAAGATGGGGCACTATGCTGGGCAGTGTCCAAACGAGAAGAAGAAGAAGCAACAACAGACAAAAACTTCGGCAGAGGTTGAGGATTTTGCAGCTAGATTTCTGAGAGAGTTTTCTCTGTGCACTTGGCATGTTGATAGAGAGAGAGCATCCATCATCACTAGTGCAGATGTTGATAGAGAGAGGGAGTTTTCCTTGTTGACACACCATTCTTACAGTGCATCCACTTCCAGCACTTGGTATATTGATAGTGGAGCTTCGAGCCACATGACAGGTGCTCGAGAGATGTTCTCTGAGCTTTCACAGAGAGAGACTGATGTGGAGGTAGTGTTGAGAGATGATTCTGCAGTAAGAGCAGTTGGGCGTGGGACCATTACCTTTCAGAGGGAGTCCATGAGTCCCATGGTTTTGAGAGATGTATTGTATGTACCTGGGCTGAAGGAGAACTTGGTTTCAGTTTCCATTATTGAGGATCGGGGTCTTGGGATGTCCTTCCTAGATGGACATGTGCGTGTGTTTCCCAAGACTGCAGGACTATCTACTTCATATGCCATTGGAGTTAGATGTGGGAAACTGTACAAGCTCTTATTTCAGCCTCAACATGCCTTGGCACATAGCAGCGACAACGAGCTTTGTGAGCTGTGGCATAGGAGGATGGCTCACTTGCATCATCCAACTTTGAGGTTGTTGAGACATATGGTTACAGGTTTACCAGAGTTCAGCACAGAGCAGAGTGATGTTTGCAGGGGGTGTGCTTTGGGAAAGTACACCAAGATTGCTTTTCCTAGCAGTGATAGCAGGTCAACAGGGGTTCTTGACTTGATACATTCAGATTTTTGTGGACCTATGTCTTCTGTTTCTTTGAGAGGATATGAGTACTATGTGACATTCACCGATGATCATTCCAGGAAGACCTGGATCTACTTCTTGAAGAGCAAGGAATCTGAGAAGGTCTTGCAGAGGTTCCAAGAGTTCAAAGCTCTTGTCGAGAACCAGACAGGGAGGAAGATACAGGCTCTCATATCGGATAACGGGGGTGAGTATACCTCTAAGGAGTTTGATGGATATTGCAGACAGGAGGGCATCAGGAGGTAGCTGGCAATTCCATACACTCCAGAACAAAATGGAGTGGCAGAAAGGAAGAACAGGTCTATTGTTGGAGTAGCGAGAGCTATGTTACATGACTAGTCACTTCCTTTCTTCCTTTGGGCAGAGGCATGTAGTGCAACTGTTTATCTTCAAAACAGGAGTCCCTATCGTGCCATGGGGAACATGACACCTAAAGAGAGTTTCATAGGCAAGAAGCCTGAGGTTAGCCATTTTTCGCATATTTGGTAGTTTGATTTACTCTCATATCTCTTCTGAGAAGAGGACAAAGTTGGAGCCCATCGCAGAGAAGGGCATCTTTGTGGGCTATGATGAGACTTCGAAGGCCTTCTGTATTTATCTTCCTTCTCAGAGGAAAGTTGTTGTGAGGAGGGAAGTGAACTTTGAGGAGGAGCGGCCCTTCAGGAAGTCTAGAGAGTTGGACTAGGGAGCAGCAGGTTCCTGCACCTCAGGTAGTTTCATAGGTAACGTCAGTGTAGCAGACAGGTTCACAAGTTTCCGGAGTTACTGGACCACACAGTATGGGCACAGTGGACTAGTTTCAGTGGTTCAGCCAGGAGGATTTTCGGGGACAGGTTTTGGGTCGCAGGTTACAGGTTCACTGTACAGAGCATCAGGATCACAGGGTTCACCAGTTGTTGGTACACTAGCTTCTGGTTCACAGGTTACTGGGGCTTCTATCTCTGGTAGTTCATCAGATGAGGATAGACCAGTGTGGGAGCAACCTTCAGGGAAGAAGAAGCCTAAGTGGCTTCGGGATACCTTGAAGGAAGCATAGGAGTTTGGGACAACCAGGGAGCCAGTGAGGACTATTAAGATGCCAGACATATTGGGCATGGCATTAGTGGCTAGTCTGCGTGATTAAGAGCCTTCTACTTTTGAGGAGGCCTCCTAGCATCATGTTTGGCGAGATGCCATGATGGATGAGTACCATTCCATCATGAAGAACGATGTTTGGGAGATAGTTCCGAGACCTGAGGGGAAGTCAGTAGTGACTTCTCGGTGGCTTTACAAGCTAAAGCATGCTGCTGATGGTAGTGTGGAGAAGTACAAGGCTTGGTTTGTGGCGTGGGGGTTTTCATAGGTTGAGGGAGTTGACTATGATGAGTCCTTTGCACCGGTTGCTTGTTATACTTCGATCAGGGCATTGATTTCCATTGCTGCGGAAATGGGTTGGAAGATCCATCAGATGGATGTGACGACTGCATTTCTCAATAGAATCATTCATGAGGAGATTTATGTTGAGCAACCTCGAGGCTTTGAGATTCATGAGAGAGAGTCTCATGTTTGCAGGCTGAAGAAAGCCTTGTATGGGCTGAAGCAAGCTCCCAGAGCTTGGATTGACTCTTACTTGCAGCGGATGGGGTTTCAGAAGAGTCAGGCAGATCCGAATCTCTATTTCATCATGGTTGGATATGATTTGCTCATTCTTTTGTTGTATGTGGATGACTTATTTATCACAGGAGGAGAGAGACCCATTGCAGCTTGCAAGAAAGATCTTGCTTCAGAGTACGAGATGATCGACATTGGGTTGATGCACTATTTTCTGGGATTGGAGGTTTGGCAGGAGCCTGGGCATATTTTCCTGGGACAGGGAAAGTATGTAGTTGATATTCTGAGGAGATTTCGGACGGAGGATAGTAGGCCGATGTCTACACCGATGGTTGCCAACTGGAAGAAGCTTCATGCTTTTGAGGGGGAGTTGGTGGATCCTACACTATACCGTCAACTCATTGGTACTTTGATGTATCTGGTCAACTCTCGGCCAAATTTGTTTTTTGCGGTGAACACTCTTAGTTAGTTAATGGTTGAGCCTAGGAGAGTGCACTAGGTAGCCGCAAAACATGTGTTGTGTTACCTTACAGGGACAATGGAGTATGGTTTCGACCACAGGAGGTCGGATGGGATCAGTTTGATTGGCTTCACAGATTCAGATTGGGCAGGCAGTGTGGCAGACCGGAAGAGCACTTTCGGATGTTGTTTCAATTTGGGCTCGGCAACAGTGTCGTGGTTCAATCAGAAGCAAAAGTCTGTTGCTTTGAGTTTTGCAGAGGCAGAGTATATGGCAGCCAGTCATGCCAGTTGCGACGCCTCGTGGCTTTGCAAGTTGCTGGTGAATTTATTTGATTAGGAGCTGAGGCCTACAATTATTTACTGTGACAATCAGAGTTGCATCCGACTATCTGAGAATCCAGTATTTCATGACCAGACAAAGCATATTGAGATCAGGTATCATTTCATCCGAAATTATGTTCAGAGAAGAGCAGTGACGTTGCAGTACATTTCCACTGATGAGTAGGTTGCAGATATTTTGACGAAATCTTTGGGGAGGGGCAAGTTTGTCTTATTAAGAGACAAGTTGGGAGTGGTGCAGAACACCTTCCTTGGTAAGAGGGAGTGTTGATTTTTGTACCTAGGAATGTGTTCCCCTAGGTGAGTTTAGCCTTAGTCACTTAAAAGGGGGAAATAAAGTGACCCTTGCATTAAATGACTTGAGATGAGCATTTAATTTGATTTTAGAGAATAAAGTCACGTTTTGGAAAATTTAAGTGAGGTGAGTGAAATTAATTTTTATATGAGATTTAATGAGCATTTAATCTCATGCACTCATCTCATCTAATCTCCACCTTTGGATTAGATGAACCCTAGGGTTTTCATAAAAAAGGCAAGTGAAGGAAAAATCAATCACTTTTTGAGAAAGAGAGTGAAGGAGAGAGCTGAGAGAGAGAGAGCAAAGCCATTTTTTATGAGAAAGAGGAGAAAACACCAGCAGCAACAAGTTTTCTTTTGGCACACATTTCGAGGAAAGGACATTAGCAAGAGAGGGCACGATAATCGAGGAGAGGACAACAACATTGATTACTGGTCTGTACAGTCTATAGGGTGTGGTTTTCAGCACATCAGGCACGATTTTTCGAGGCAGATTTTTGGGCATGGTTTTCAATTTTTTTGGGCACGGATTTCGAGGTTCGTGCAGTCAGTCCGTACGGTACAATCTATACAATGACACAAAAAGTCGAGGCAGAAAACAAAAATTTTCTAAGTTTGATTTTTCTTGTTTGGCATAGAAAACGAAGCAGCAAATTTTCATCCGGTTGAGATAAGTTGGTCTGAAAATTTCTGAGTTTTTTGCTGTAATATTTTCCTGAAAATAAAAATCTCTCTCTCCTAACAAGTTTTCCCTTGTGGGTTTTTCCTAGTCAAGTTTGCCAAAAATTCTTGAGTCTGAAATTTTACGGTGTGCATTTAATATTTTTTATTTTTATTTTTATTTATTTTTAAATTTTTTTTTATCTGTCATTAAATGTGACTTTCAGCAGTGCTTTTATCAGTCTGAAATATTGTGCAATTTCTAGCCTTATTTATTTTTTGGTTGGGCATTAAACAGAGATAAGTTTTTGACATTTAAACCGGTGGCTGAAAACTGAGAAAAATTTACAGATTATCCCTACGTTGTTGTTTGCATCCGTCCAAGGATTTTGGTGAAATTGCCCATCATTTAGTTCCTTTGTCGCATAAGGGCTTCCTCGAGCGACAACTTACAAGATCTCTTGCTCCCTCATCTCTCTTTTCTTCGGCCATGGGAGGTGGTTTGGGTCGTCGAGGGCAGTCTTTTTCAAGCTCAACTAGTTCAAAACCCAACTGTTTATAACCTGACCTAGTTGGGGACATGCATGGAGAAATAACAAAAGAACAGATTGCTCTGATACCAATTATCCAGATTTATGTGAGAATCAAGTGAAAAAGAATATGTAGAACCACATACACAAATATATTGCAAGGAACACAGTGATACAATAAACTCAGATTCTATTGAATGATTGAAACATAACATATTGTGAAATAAATGCAGCTGGAATGGCGATAGTTTTAGTTTTGAGAAGAGCTGTGGTGACTACGCTTACTTGTGACAAGCTAATTACAAAAGAAGGCCGACGGGCCTTTTTATCATAAGAATGAAGGAAAAAACCCTAACATCCAAGAACCTAACCTTAGAAGATGAACTGAAAAAAGGTTTGCGTGCCTCGAGGTGGTCAACTTTATGGGGGCATAACTTTTGCATACGATCTCTGTTTAGAGCACTAAGTAGCCTATTGGAAAGGTCTAGTTGAAAATTACACATTTTGCCTGTCCAGACCTTCCTTTGTCTTTGTGTAGATTGTGGAATTGCTAGAAAACATTGTTTAGGGCCTCGAAACGGCCTTGGAATTCTAGACGTGAAAATCCGTAAAAAAATATCAAATTGGAATTTTTTTTTTGAGCTAGTGGATTAGGTGGGTTGCCACCGATAATCATCTGGATCATTGGACCATCTAGGGGCTATTCATACACCATGTATCCCAAACATTATGGAGCACTCCCAAACATGGTGTAAACACTTTCAGAGTAACCCGAAAATCTTTTAGAATTTCCCTTAACCACATATATTTATAATGTATGATCGTTATAGAATGCATGGGTGAAAAGTTTGATTTATAAGCAAAGCATGCATAGTTAATCCATAGGGAAAATTGGTCCATATTCTAAGAACAATTTTGGAAGTATGTTTAAGATCACTATGGTATGAAGTTTTTTAGAACTCCTAATCAACTCCAAATGTTGATTAGATTGAGGATGTTACATGGAATGATGCTTGTAATTTGGATCTTTACCTTTTTACAAAGATCTGTGCTTCCAAAAGAGTTTCTTTAGAAGGGGAAGCATGAACTTATGTCTAGAAATCTAAACTAGTCATGATAAGGACACAAAAAGGCATCGATGTGTCCCTTTGATTAATTGCTCTTGCAAATATATATAAATGGTAAATTTGACATTGTAATTCATCATCTTTGGTAATAAATATTCATGTGTCATATGAGATATTTGATGAACTAGAGTGGGGCTTTGTTCTAATATCACCTTTCCAGTGTGTTCCTTTTTAATTCTTGGACCATAATGGTGGCATAAGTGACTAAGCTAACAATTATTACTATATTTTGGTTTTGTCTTTGACATCCAACATCGTCACAATAAACTGCATGAACTGTATGTTACAAGATGAACTAGCAGGTAAAATTAAAAACCCAAAGAACACGACCAACCCAATTGCAACCTAGAGGTATTACCCACTATCACCTCAATAACCACCTCTTTGCAACTTCAGGTTGACTCTTCTCCAACTTGAGGGGGTTTACCTAGTAAAGTTGCTAGGTTGTGGAAATGAGAGCACAAGGTGATTTTGAAGAGTTGGCCCTAGCAAAACTCAAGGTCCTTCTATAGTATAGTTTAAAGGGGTGATGGGAAGATTAGTACTAATCATAGTTTTCAAAATCGGTTGAATCGTAATCGAAATTGGTCGATTGGTCGATTCATTGCCCGATCTGTTCAAACTGGTACACAAATCGGTTCGGTGGAATGGTTTGGTACCGAATTGGCTGATCCGTTCCTGAATCGGTCGGTTCGGTACCAAACCGGTCTTACCGACCGATCCACGACAAAAGTTGTTGTTTTTTTTTTAATTTACGAATTAAAAATATAACTTTACACCTAAACTTAAAGCTAATCTAAGTTACCTAACCACCCGAAACCCCTCAAGGCTCACACTCACACTCATTTCAGTTTTCAATGCACACATTTCTATTTTCAATGCACTCATTTCAATTTTTGATTTGCTATTGTGAATTTGTGACTGACGGAAAGTCCGAGACTTGAAGCTGCCGATGGGAAAGGGAGTAGTAGAGCACAAGTTGCAACATGTAACATTTATTCGTATTTCATTTGAAATTCAAATTACCCACTCGTCAAATTCAAATTATCTTTGTCATTTTGATTTTTCCTGAGCAACATCGAGAGCCATTCTCTTAGGAGAATGAGGACATCTGTACCGGGACCAGGATGTGGAACCAATCCAGCACAGGGGCACTCAACCCTGAGTTGAGTAGCCATTCTGTTGACTGGAGACATTTGGTCAGGGACCAGGATGTGGAACCAGTTCAACACTGGGGCCTCGACCTAGAGCTGAGTGACCATTCTGTTGAATGGAGACATCTGGTCAGGGACCAGGATGTGTAACCCGTCCAACACTGGGGGACTCGGCCTAGACTTGAGTGGCCATTCTTTGAATGGAAGCACCTGGTCAGTTACCAAGAATTTAACCTAGTCTGGGACTAGGGACTCAGCTTGGGGCTGAGGGCCATTCTCCAAGAGAATGGAGGTGCTTGGTCTGTTACCAAGTATTTGACCTTGGGTCAAATTATGTAGGCTATGCCTGAGGCACCTGGTCTGTTACCAGGATATCACTATAAGCCCTAGACTTGGTCTGGGCATGTGAGACACTCTTACCCTTGATCTGTGGGCTTTGAGATCTTCTCCAAGGCTTAGCTACCCTTGGTTAAGACACCTAGTACCCCGCCTTGGTGTCACATAGAGTGTGAGATAAAAGCATTAGTAATTCTCTCTGTTTATGATGATGTACTTTGAGTGGGGATGAAGGACCACCTTGATCACTTGTTTTGACCACAGGGCACTTGAAGAAGGCTAAAGTAAAAGTAAAAAATACATAAGCCACTGAGGAGTCAAATTGAAAGTGCAAAATGACTTTTAGTACCAATAAAGGTAAAAGTGAAAAGGATTAAAGAATAAAATAATATTATTTTGTTCTTTTAAGTTTTGGTCCACTTACAGGTGATTCAAAGGATATAAAAGAAGATCAATCCATTTCATTTTGTCACACACACTTGCTCATCATCTTGCAGCTGCTTAAGGAAGATTTTCGCTGATCTTAGAGAAGGATAATTTTTTGTGGTTATACCCTAGCATGGAGGATTCTAGCTAGGGCACCCACACTTGTTAAAATCAAACCCTAGGCCAGGGTGGCTCTTACAGTGATCTTTTGCAGCGACATCTCCTTCATGAGCTAGGGTTCCACCCTAATCCTCCTGCCTCCATCACAGACTATATCCCCAGATCTGGGCAACAACATTGGCTCATGTGCATCCTTACCAGACTGCCCGAACTTCTTCACGGGTTATCCCTTCACCTCCGGGCAATCCCCTTTCTGCTGCCATTACTCTTGGAAAGCCCTAACAGGCTGCTACCACCTAAAAGCAGCCTCTGGGCAGCCTGTTAGGCTTCTGGGTTGCTTGCTACAATATTCCGGATAGTCCATTAGGTTCGGGCTGGGCAGACATGAGCTCGGGCTGGGCAGACATGAGCTCGGGCTGGGCAAACAGTAGCTCGGGCTGGGCAAACAGGCTTTCGAGCAGGAAGTCGGTGCTTAGAATAAGGGCTCGGGCAACAGACAGAAAGTTCTGGACAACAACAGGTTGTTCGGGCAGGCTGACAGGATCACAGGCAGGCTGACCGGGATCACGGGCAGGATGACAGGGATCACATAGGGATCTTGGGCAGGCTCAGTCTTAGTGTGGGCTGATCCGGGCAAGCAGAATCAATTCTAGGCAGCCTTTCTAGAAGTTTCGGGCATCCCTTCTGGAAGTTTCGGGCAGCTAGAAGAATTAGGGCAGAAATCCCTAATCTGAATTTCTTTTGTATGAAATGCATTTTCGTGGATTTTTGATATGTAGTTCAAACCCATTACGGTTTGAGAATTATTGAGAAACTCAGTCATCTCATTTAAGAGATGAATTACTAATGCTTTTGGGGTTTTTTTCCTTTAAAGGTTTCCCCAGTGAAAAACTCTTGTGTTCAGTGTTTTGATGTGTTGATGTTGCTACTGCACTTGTTTATTGTTATTTGATAATCTGCAAAATTTTAAAGTATTCATGCTAATGTTAAAATTCAATATGTCAAGCTTCTGTTGGAGAACATGCTCTAAAATGGAGATCTTTTCTCCTTATCTCCTCCATACTTTCGAGGTTCTCTTTAACTAGACCAGCTATCATATCCTTAGATTCCTTATTGTTGCTTTAAAAACTAAACTTGGGCTTTGGTTTGTTGGAGAGAAGATGAAAGACCCCCTCCCCCCTTTAGTGGGATTTGGTGTTATATATTAAATATGTAACTACATGGAATAATAAAGAAATAAAATAATGTTTTAATAAATTAATAATTAGTTTATAATTAACATGACTTTATGAAAAGTCATGTTCATACCCCGTGAAACATATAAATTCGGGGATTCTAATGTAAATTATCATCATCCAAGTTTATACAAATATTTATTCTTTCATCACAATGTTTCTGCGTTGAGTTTTTTGTTCTAGTGGTATAAGAGCTAATGTGAGGCCGTTGCTCCTGCTGCTGCCTTTTGGATCCGCCAATCGTTGCCTGTATGAGTTCTCTTTCCATCAGCCTCATGCCCATTTTCTCTCCCTTCCACTGCATCCCTGCTTCATTTGCACGCCCCTTCTTCCATCCCCACCTTCCTCCTCACTTCGCCTCACTCCTTCACGACAGTCGTCCCTCTTGCGCGTTGTTCTTCCCTTCGTCTGCGATTTTATCCCCCACTTCGGCTCCCTCATTCCACCTTCATCACGCTCCTCTCCCTCGTCTTCTGCACAACCCACACTCCACGCTTTTCGCCTGCACAACTTCCACATCAGTCGCACCGCAAATCACGCCCTCTTGTTTTCTCTCGCGTCGGTCTCCACTTTCTTCCTCGCGCCTATGCCTCCTGTACTCCCTTTCTCCCCTACCTTCATCAGTCGTCGTCTTCCCGCTCCCTGCCATTCTCTTCTGCCGCCGCCACCCACCTCCATGACCTATATACAAACAAAATATATATAGTGTGTTAAAAAAGTTATATAATAATAATATATATTTATTTTATTATAATCATATATATATATTTATGATTATAATAAAATAATAATAATATTATTATTATATAGCTTTTTTAACACACTATATATATATATATATATATATATAAAGATGAAGAAACATGATGTCGATAATTCTTCTAAAGAGGGTGAAGATATCCAACATTATAATGATGAATATAAAGATGATACCAGTAACAATTGTGAAAAAGAAAAAAAAGGTAGAGGAGTATCATCATGGAAATAAAGGAAGTGGAAGTGTTCCTAATCACTAAAGAAACCATATGTCAAATAAAGAGTCATGGCATACCCATACATGCCAAAATATCTGAGATCAATAGGTCGACACAACTTCATTATGTAAATATCAAAACAAAGATCCACAAAAGGTAACTTTTCCGAGTACCATATCAATGCCACAATCAGGGAAATTGTAGCATACAAGACTCGTTGTACAAATATCGTATGCGGAAAAAAAACCAGAACATTCTTATGAAGACCCTAAGAAATGCATGAAATATAGTCATAACAATACTTCGAGGACGAAGCATTCCAAGGAGGGATGACTTGTAAATAAAATAATAAATTAGATTAAGTAATTAATTAAATAATATTATATATGCTAAATGCAACAACAGCATGAGAAGCGATGTAACTCTTCATTATTATGTAACATATATGCCGAGAGACTATGTATTCATATCATCATCAATTCAATTATAAAAATATATTTTTTATCTAATAAGCTAAATATGTAAGGGGTTACAGTACACAGACTCTTTAGTCTATACTAATACACTTGTAGGATCAATGATTTTTATTTCTAAATGCTAAGTTTCCAGAGTTTTCAACCATTGAATTTGATGACTGAGTAGAGTTTCCAATGTTATCACACTCAAAAGAAGAGAGATTTGACGATCCACCTGGTGTGAGTAACGCTGATATATTGTTGGTGGAAGCCAAATCCTCCTGTCCATCATCTCTATTGGAAACTGCAATTTGTGCTGATTCACAAGTGGATTCAGAGATTGTTTGGCTTATTGATGATTGATGACTATGAATTTCACCAAAAGAAGGATGTGGTGCTGCTATTCAGATTACCTTCATGCTCAGATGGGACCAAATTTGATACTACTTCCTAAGAATGAAGACTTGTCGTTGCTTTCTCAAGACTTGCTATGTATTCGTGGCATTCACTTAATATCTGGGCTTCTATATGCATTGAGCACACTATACAATTGGCCGTAGTCTTTCCTTTGGTGCTCTCTGTAAGCACTTTTCTTAACACTTAATTGCTAGCTATGATGCGTCTTGGCATGAATGTTGTTTTCAATGATCAAAGCTCGACATCTTGTAGAACAAAACCAAACCATTGATTCGTTGATTTCACCTTGACGATCTCTGTTATATAAAATATATATATATATATATATATAACATAATAACATATATAAAGATAATGACATTAAATATCAATATCAATATTAATAATTAATAATTAATAAAGCATATCCCACATGCATTACAGGTAGGAGTCTCTTGGCAATTTATAAAGATGTATAAAATAATAAAATTAAATATCAATATCAATATTAATATATATTTAATTTAATAATTAATAATTAATAAAGCATATCCCACATGCATTACATGCAGGAGTCTCTTGGCATTTATATGCGTGTGCATATTTAAATTTGAAATTACACCAACGTGTTGTGCACTATAATGCCCTCTTGGGAGCTCTCCCCATGGGCGCTTACCATGACATTTGGATCCTTCGACTCGACACTTGTGTGATGTGGTGAGAGCTCAGATTATGACTTGAAGTTTGGACTTGAACGTGATGTTAAACATGGATTTGGACTTCGAATTTTCGATTGGGCTAAAAGCCTATTATTTTTTTATTTACCCAAAATAGAGTAAAATTAAAACCACTTATAATAAAATGATTATAACAATAATAACTTTTATAATTGGACTTTGGGTAATATAAAGCAAGTGTTCGATTTTCTTAAAGATTATAGTAGTATATCTTAATTGCATTTATCAATAGGATCACTAGAAGATAGACAAAGCACAAAACAATAACACAAGTATTTTTCACCGGGGAAACCCATTTGGGAGAAAACCCAACAACCTTCGTCTAGAGATAATAATTCTGAGATTAGAGTACAATGAAGAAAGAAAAGAAAAATATGGAAATGCTTTCCAAAGATAAAACCCTGAAAACATTCTTCTTTTGCAGTGTATGCGAACTTCTCTGAGCTGCTCTGTAGCTGCACTCTGCCAGAAACTGCGCACTTCACTTGATCTGCTGCGTTGCTGTTGTGTGTAATAATGAGGAGGGGCGCCTCCTATTTATACTGTTTTCCCACCCAGAAATTAAGTGGGGCCGACTTCACTTGGGGGAGCAATAATAATTTTATATTTCATAATTTTTATTTTATTCTTTTATCGCTGGCTTTTCACCCCAAGGATTACATTGTTCTTTCTAGGGTTTAGATGAATGATTACAACAAGTTCAACTCCCGAAGGAGGACAATAAGAATAGCTTCTGAATTTGCACAAACTCCAATAGCTAGAACCACTTGGCAGGACAATAACTTGAGCTTTTAAATCATCAGTGGCGAAGAGTTCAAAAGTCTAGGAGCGTATTTGAAAAGCAAAGGCGAGGGCTTGCTGCCTAATTAGGCTACTTTCGGTAGCGTGCGTTTCACAAGGTTTGCACATTTTGTTACCGAATCATGAAGATCTTCCACGAGATACAACAGATTGAGATTAAGGCTGATAAGAGGATAGGCAAATTTTGTGCAATTTTGTTAGATATTTAAACTTTTTTGACGGGTTAGACTTAGTGCTAACACCAACAATGATCAACGAGGGAGAGAGCAAAGCCTTATATAGCTTTTAGCTCCTCAACTTCTTACAAATAAAATAATCATAAATCCCTAAGATCTAGCCTAGGGTGGGGTAAAATCTTCAAAAACTCCACTATTTTCTAACTAATTCTGACCAACTTTATATTAAAATGATAATTGCCACAAATACAATGTTAAAAGATACATAGGGACCCCTTTTTTGCTCGTAACAATATTAGCAAATTAATAAAATAATCAATTCTCAAAATTGATGAGAGTGGTTAGCACAAGTGTTAGTTTTTAAGATAGGAGCATATTTTCAATCTTATTTGCAGCGGAATATAAAATAGGATCAATGAAAGAACAACCATGCATAGAAACAATAGACACAAATATTTATCCTTGGAAACCACATGGGAGAAAACCCAACAACCTTCTTATAGAGATATCAGTTCAAGATACAAAATACATCCAGATACATAGCAATCATATAGAGCTAAAGATAAACCTCGAGAACAAAAGAGTATACTTCAACAAAGATAGCAAACCAAGACCTTAAAGACAAAATCAAAAAGTTCGAAGGTAATGAAGGACCACCGTATAGGATAACGATTTAGAAGAAGACATAAAGCGTTTAAACAATCTCATGATGGATAAAAATGATGAATTGGCGCAAATCCAAAGAAAGCTACAAAGTTAAGAATTAGAGATATCTCAACATCAACAACAGAAGGAAGAACTCCAACAAAAGTATGACGACACTAAAAAGAAGCACAAGTTAAAAATTGCGAAAATCAATGGCAAATTAGCAAGCAATACTGAATAACTATTTCGACTAAGAATTCAAAACAAGACATTACTTACGAAATTCAAGAAACTAAAAAGCAGTTGGAAGATGAAACCTTCCAATGAAGACCTCGAAGGAAGAATAATAAAACAAGAAGAAGAAAACCATCACTCGAGAAATCTTAATAAAGAACTAGAGGAACAAATCAAGACGTTAAAAGAGGACAAATAGTGGCAAGACGAAAGGTTCGAGAAGATTCAAAATTATAATAATCTATTAGAGAACAAATTAGTTCAAATCTAGAAGGAGGCATCCAAACTCTCCGGAAAACAAACCCAAGTTGAGGATGAAAAAACAAATACAAATTCGGTCCCCGTCACAGTTCAAAAGGAACCCAATTCAGCAGAAAAACAAACAACAAGAACTCCTCATCGACACCCAAATTACAAAAAACATTTTTACCAACGATATGGTCAAAATGAACATAAACATAGGAGATATGATTTTAGAAGAGAAAGAACACAAAATGAACAAGCTAAGCAAAAATTGAGAATTCCATCCAACAAAGCGGTTAACAAACAACTCCCATAAAGATAGACCTCGGATGGAAGACTTCACAAACTATGCGACAATTGTTCTTGGGAATCTGTAACTCATATCGGTTTATTTCGTCAGATGTCACAGTTACTAACACAAAGATCGAGAAGATGTCATTACAAACAAGACATCAGACAAAGCCTGGTCTTCTCTTAAGCTTTGAGGAGAAAGCTTCTCTTAAGGGGAAGGCAATGTTATATAAAAAATATAACATAATATAAATACCTCAAACAACAAACCTTTGTCATTGCCTCATGACATGCTCATAATACCTCTACACACAACTACTAAATCATGGCTGCATAATGGAGAGCTTATGCCCAGGAGCAGGGCATTTGCTGCCCATAACTATTACTATGACCTTAATACTACTTAGAAATGCTCCCAAAGTGCCCAAAATTCTCATATATATCCTTTAGCTGGAACCCAAAGTGCTCAGGAGCAAATTCCAGAAACCTTCATGAAACACCCCTGCAAATAGGGAGGTAACATGCCATTTTCTAAATTATCATACGCCCATGGATTGAAGCTCTATGCGGGTCACTACTACCTTTTTCTGAGTGAACAATGTGACTATTTTATAGATATGCCAACTAGAGTTAACACTTTCGTTTTACACTGATCTAGATCACTTTAATAGAACTTTTTGGAAAAACGATAAATTCATTGTTTTCAAGCCATTATTTACTGTTATGCTGCACCTGTACCCAATGCACCTTCAGATGTGCCCTAGGGAGAGATATGCCCTTTTTCTAATTAGGAGGGGTGTTATTCAGTAGTGGTGGTCATGGCCAGGCCCTTTGATCCTTCCTTTAGGAGAACTATGGCTTAATGGCAATGCTAATTGCCCTTTGTTGGGGTTTTTAACCTCGGGGTTGGTGATCGAGGCTCCTAGGGGTTGATCACTAGGTCACATGACCCCACACGTGTTTACTTGCACTAGGTGACCTTTCTTTCAGCTGTGAGGCATTGGTCTCAGTTCATAGTCACCTCATAGTCACTTCATATTCACCTCATATATCACATAGTCACTTCATAGTCACCTCATACACCCTCCTGGTCACTCTGCACACTGGCACCCTCTCTCCTTGGGCTATTTTTCATGTTGACGTCATCTTCCATGACAAGCCGTCTTGCTTGTTTGGGGAGGGCGCTGAGGGATTTTCTTCATTCTCGGGGTTACATGGGGCATGGCACCCCCCTCTAGCTCACTCCCACCTTTCATTTGGAGTGATTTGCTTATTTTTAGCCATTTTTGCCCCTTTTGGGTAAACGGTGGAGAAAAAGACCCCTATTACCCATAGAATGGATTATTTTATATTATTTTTGTTATAATTTTAAGTTGACATTTTATAATTTCAAATTGACATTTTAAAGGCATGTCGGCCTTGATATTTTTGTAAAGTGAGTGTGAGAGGCTATAAATAAACCTATCTTCACTTCATTTGAACATAAGAAAAGTGGGATAAAACATTATGCATTTATTCTACCCAACTAGGGCTCTTTGGAAGTGATGCACACCTCTTGAGCAAGATGATTCCTCTTGAGCAAGATGATTTTCTGGGTTTGATGGCAATTTCTTGAAGTTTCTTTGGTTCTATGCTCTTGCTAATGGTGACATTTTAATTTGTTGGCTAAACACTTGCAGAAGGAGGTATCTAGGGTTTTTTTAATCTCTCTTTATTAAATGTTGACGAATGATGCATGTTCATGGATTGAATGGTAGCCATTAGAGCTGCATTTTTTCTTGGCTAGGTCATTTTTCAGCGTTTAGTTACTTTGGTTCATAGAAGCACGTCCTTTGTAGGA
The DNA here is from genome assembly GCA_001517045.1 of Pseudotsuga menziesii. Lineage (NCBI taxonomy): Eukaryota > Viridiplantae > Streptophyta > Pinopsida > Pinales > Pinaceae > Pseudotsuga > Pseudotsuga menziesii. Next base: position 1,249,140 of record LPNX011060839.1, on the reverse strand, counting down.
GTCCTTCTAGGGTCAGAGACTTAGGCCTTTAGTTTTTGTTGCCAAACCTAGGATAAGCTTCTCAAAGGAAGGTTGGTCACATCCTTGGATGCCCTAGGGTTAGGGTAGCGTCTTAAAACCCTTGTCCCAAAACCTTCTTTTCCTTAAAACTTAGCATCTAGGATAGATTAGATTGCATGTGCATGTTAGATTAGGGTTAGTTTAGGCTGCATTTTGTTTTGAAAACCCTAAAAACTCCAAAATTGCTCAAGCCACTCTCCTTACCAGGCCTTCATCCCCCTTTGGCCTGTCCTATTCTACCTCTATCATCCCTTTTCCCATTTTCTTCTTCCTCGCCTTGCTTTGCTTTCTTCCCTTCACCCCTCAGCCCTCTCTTTTCTCCTCTCCTTCACCCTTGGGCCTGCTTCCTTAGGTTGCTACAGCCTTCGGCCTTCACTTTTGTCATCTCCCTCACTCACAGCTCTGCTTCCTTTGATCTCTTTACATCCTCGGCCACCCTTTTTTTAGCCTCAGCCTCCCCTATTTTATACACGGCCTCTCCATTTCACCCTCGGCCTGCTCAAAACAGCCCTTTAGTGCTTATCCTTGAGGCTCGGTCCTTACCACAAGACCTCGGTCGTGCCTGCTGGGTTACTCCTTGCCCCTACTGACCTTGTATAAGCTTGTAGCGGCCTTTGGGACTGCTCCTTTAGGCCTCCTCTTTGGCTTGCATATTTTTGCAGACTTGGCTTCCCTTAACACCTGTCATAAAGCCACATTAAAAAACTTGTGAAGGGTTAGCATGTGATGAAAGTATACTACTGTTGAAGAAAGGAAATTGCATCATACTTTGTTCAAGTAATGATCACTGAATGCTGCTATATGTATATTGTTTAAAATTTGTCTATTGGTGAATAATTGCATAAAAGCTTGGATAGTGAACATTATTTATTTGCCTATGAAATATGTGAATTAAGTACATGGATATATTACAGGCCTTGAGTGCATGATCTGTTAAGATAGGAACACCAAATACATGTACTTTCAGCTTACTTTATCTGTGCTATACTGCTGTATTTACTATTTAGGCTGCTATACTTATGCTACACTTGGATGAATGACATATTACACTCGTTGAATGATATAATCATGATCTTAAGCTGAAGTTGGTTATTACTTATCAGAAATGAACATACTGTTGAAGCTGCTATACTGATTGCACTCACAAGATTCTTATTTGTTTATATAGTATGTCTTCTTCATTCCTTAAATTGACTCCAAAGTAGATACAATTTGGTGTCTAAGTGTCCTTACAGACTTGGAATTAGGGCTTTCCCCTAAGAGGGTCAGACTCTCCAAAGAAGTTTTGGACAAGTGGCTAAGGTGACAGTGGTCATTCTCTCCATATATTCGTTATCGGTGACTAGCCCTGCTAGTTCCTACGGTAACAATTTACTATGGGTTTAAATTTTTCCTAAGGTAATTTGATTGATAATCACACTGAGTTTAATTTCTTTTACGTTAGAAATTACTTGGAAATGCCTCTAGTGATATTGCTTTTAGTGAATGCTGGTATAATAAAGGACATATCATCCATGCTTCAATTATTAGGAAATCTACTTCACGGCTGTTCTGTAAGGCATATGGGTAGGCTTGATGTATTTCATCCTGATGGAAGTATAGATATTTGTATTTTGAATAGGCGAAGATTAGGTGTGGCTAAGATTAGGTGGAGCAAAGAAGAGGCCTTAGTTAGCTAGTCCCTTTTCGATTTTGTCAGATCTTGTGTAAATTGCTGTATTTCCTAATTTCAGTTGGTAGGAAGTGCTTACTCAGTACTGTTGTCCCAAGGTTGAAAGGCATTGATATTGCATGTGGACATATGAATACATGCTGTACCACTTTAAGGACATACTACATACTAACATGGCTGAAGCTCTGTATATATTTTGTTCATAATCTTGTAATTTTAAACATTTGAAGAAAATACTTTGCATGCGTTTTTTTTCTAGAGAAGTTTTAGTTGTGTAGGCTTGTATTTTTCCTTTGCCCAAGGGTGGGAATCGGGAAGTACGAGTAAGGTCGATGAGTGAAACTGATTTTATTACATGCTTGGAATATATTTATATTTTTCAATCTTTGAATTGCTTCCTAAAAATGCATCACTGTTTCTACAGTTCTCTTGATCATCTGCATATTGTGGCTAATCTAAACTTATGTGGTTGAACAGTTGATTTTGCTGGGCGTATGCTGCAGTAGTAGTGGTGATGGAACAGATCCGTATGCTGAACTTTCTTTGCAACCATTGCCTGAGTATACAATACCATCTGATGGTGTAACCATGACCTGTGTAGCATGCACAGACAATGGCCACATCTTTCTTGCCGGGCGAGATAGCCACATATATGAATTACAGTACTCAACACGATCAGGCTGGCATAGACGTTGTCGCAAAGTTTGTCTCACAGGGGGACTCAGTAACCTGATTTCAAGGTGTTTTTAATAGTGGATAGTATATCACTATATTTGTACTTTTTTATAATTTCTTTCCATTATAAGGCATTGCCATGTTGTATCTTTGATTTCAAACTTAAAAGTACTCTGTCAAAGCAGGTGGGTATTGCCTAATGTGCTGAAGTTTGGAGCTGTGGATCCAATTGTTGAACTGGTGATTGATAATGAGAGGTATATTTTGTATGCACGGACTCAGGAGTCTAAGATTCAAGTATTTGATCTTGGGAAAAATGGAAATGGCCCACTTAAAAAAGTTGCTGAAGAAAGAAATTTGAGTGATCAGAGGGATGGGCGCTATGGAGGTGGTCGTTCAACAGGGGGCAGAGCAGCATCTAGGATGTCTAAGACATCTATAGTCTCAATTGCAACTGTGTCTACGATGGAGTCAAAATGGCTACATCTAGTTGCTGTTGCTTCAGATGGTCGACGGATGTACCTCACTACTTCTCCTAGCATTGGAACCGGTGGCCCTGTTCGAGGATTGACTGGACTGAACACCATTCATCACAGACCATCGGTTTTAAAATTGGTAACAACACGGCCTTCTCCTTCAATTGGAATTGGCAGTGGTATTACATTTGGAAGCCTTTCAATCGGTGGCCGTGCACAAGTTGACAGCTTGGTGATGAAAGTTGAAACTGCTTGCTATTCTGGTGGTCTGCTGTTGCTTTCTGAATCATCACCTGCAGCCACGTCAAGGCTGCTAATTGTTAATAGGGACTTGACTGTACCATTGATGACATCTGGCGGCATTGCCTTGGGTGGAGTAGGATCCTCAGGTAGAGGTCCCCGCCCATTAAGAGAAACAGTATCTGCTTTGTCAGTGGAGGGTAGAACACTTTCTATATCTGATGTCTTGCCCCCTGCAGAGAGAGAAGCTGCTGTTCAAGCTTCTGTTCTGGAGCCATGTGACTCTGGAAACATTGGAGAGTCAAGTGAAATGACAAGAGCCAAGAAATTATGGGCTCGTGGTGATTTAGCTACACAGCATCTTCTTCCCAGGAGGAGAGCTGTCGTTTTTGGTACAATGGGTCTGATGGAAATTGTATTTAATCGTCCTGTAGATATATTACAAAGGTTGCTGGATTCCAATGCACCGAGGTCTTTACTAGAGGACTTCTTTCAGCGTTTTGGATCTGGAGAAGCTGCAGCAATGTGCCTTCTTTTGGCTGCACGACTTATATGTGATGAAGAGAACATAGTCTCAAATGCTGTAGCAGAAAGGGCTGCTGAAGCATTCGAGGATCCAAGGGTGGTAGGAATGCCTCAAATGCAGGGTGGTAGTGCATTGACTAATACCATAAGTACTGCTGGGGTAGGATTTAACATGGGGCAAGTGGTTCAAGATGCTGAACCAGTTTTCTCTGGTGCTCATGAGGGTCTCTGTTTATGTGCATCACGGTTACTTTTGCCTGTTTGGGAACTTCCAGTTATGGTTGTTAAGGGAGAGTCCGGAGACGATATGGCAATAGACAACGGAGTTATTGTTTGCAGACTTCCTATTGAAGCTATGCAGATTCTTGAAAATAAAATCAGATCATTGGAACAATTCTTAAGGTCAAGGAGAAACCAGAGAAGAGGGCTATATGGTCGTGTTGTCGGTCTAGGAGACATGGCTGGTTCAATTCTGTATAGTGCAAATGGAAACTTTGGGATAAAGGACCAGGGCGCTGGAAGAAATTTATTTAATACAGCTGTTCGAGGTGGGGATCAAGGAAGTATTCCAACAGCCTCCAACAAGAGACAGAGGGTTCCTTATAATCCAGCAGAGTTGGCTGCTATGGAGGTGCTAAAAACAACTTTTGTATATTCCTGATCGTAGTTCTGACATTTGATTTTAATCGTGTGACTATGTATGCATTGACTTGTTATGCATGGCTTTTTTGGCTGTACAGAAGATTGCCTGGAAAATGTATAAGCAAGTTTTAAGTATACTGGAATTAATCTTTAAATTAAACATATTTTACAGTATCCTCTAATTCGTTTGTCAAGTCTGTATGGTATCTCTGGATTCTAAAGGATTCTCTTAGGATGTGTTTTTTACTTGAACAGATTCTGTTTTATAGGTTGTACGTCTTAGTTTGTGTATTTTAAGTCTTAGGATGCTTTTCCTGGCTGGATTCTGAGGAAGACAAACACAGGGGCCTGGAGGAATCTCTTAATGGATACTCAAAGGAAAGCAAAATAAGAACTAAAAGAAAGAAAAGAACTTTAGAATTTTAGAAATACCTCTAAACACCAGGACCCTAAAAGAAGCTTCTGGAAGACTATTGTTTTGCTTCAATATATTCTTTTCTTACATCTTTTATTTTTGTCATAAATATTGTACTTTTTATTTGTTTTCTTGTATGTCTTTATATTTTTCAAATTTATGGTCTTGGTGAATCTCCGAGTCCTAAGATTTTGAAAACCTGCTGCTCCTAAGGTCCAATCGTGACCTGCATCCTCTCCTGCACCCACACTTCTAAGAACTTCAAATTAAACTTTGATGAAAATCTTATGCTTTGTACTCCATTGGACCTTACTTCCAGGTTAGAGGTATGGAGTGCATCAGGCGATTGCTACGGAGGTCTGGTGAGGCACTTTTACTTCTTCAACTTCTTTCTCAGCATCATGTGGCTCGACTAGCTCAGAGCTTGGATAGTAACTTGCGACGGAAACTGGTTCAATTGACGTTTCATCAGGTTGTCTGTTCAGATGAGGGTGACCAGATTGCCACCAGGCTGGTTGCTGCATTGATGGAGGTAAATTATGCTGTTTCAAAGTTGTTCTTTTTTGTAATTTTTATTTCTTCAATTTGTATCAGATTAATTTTACATCATCAATTATAAAGGCTTGGACCTCCTTTTATCCTGATATTTCAGCATACTTTCTGCTAGTTCTCTTCATTGTAAAAGCTTTCAATAATGGCTGTTTTCTTAACGATCTTCAATTTGTGGGATTAATTTTAGAAGATGCATTTGTATTTCATTTCTGTTGTTTGTTAAATATTTATTACTGGCTGCTATCCATATGGTACTGTCCTTGGTTCACTGATTATGAGCAGCATGCCAGTTTGACTGGAATGCTGTAATTTCCAGTTTTATTATTGTAATATCCAATTTCCGTGTCGTGTAGATTGTCATTTTCATATATTTCTCGGGTTAAATTGTTGATTGATTTTCTGCAGTACTATATAGGGCCAGATGGTAGAGGCACCGTGGATGACATCAGTGTCAAATTGCGGGAAGGGTGTCCAAGCTACTATAATGAGTCGGATTACAGATTTTTTCAAGCTGTCGAGTGCCTGGAAAGAGCTGTTGTTTCTATGGATTCTGAAGAGAAAGAGAGGTTGGCAAAAGAAGCTCTGGATCTCTTGGTTAAAGTTCCAGAAACTGCTGACCTGCTGACTGTATGCCAGCGGTTTGAAGATTTGAGGTAACTCTTTATCTGTTAGGGGTTTTCACAAGACTGCAGTGTTGTGTTCCTGTGTTTTTGATACCTTTTTTCTAATGGAATGTGATGAAAAATGTTGTATATTACTAACAGTTGCTTATATTCACCTGTATGGAAGATTGGGAGATCATATTTAGATGCTTATATTCATGAGTTGGCATCTGGTCCTTGAAAGTTGTGATGAAAAAGAACATCTACAATGAATTTTGATCTCTATTGTGCATGTTGCTGCTTATAGTTTTCATATTTAATTTTAACACGCAACCTGTAAGATGGTTATGCATAGATTTTTCTTCCCTGAGTTTGCATTGGTATTGAATTTTTGAGATTTCCAGTTTTTAAAGGCAGTTCTTTTCCCAGATAAAATCTCTAAGCTGCATGACCTGAAGTTAAACAATTACATATCCCAGCATTTGTCATCTATCAAAGGCATTTTCCTGGTTGTCCTGCTTTTCCTTCAGTACTTTAATTTCCAATGACATGTTATATATATAATTAATTAGAGAAAAAAGTAAATAATAATAAAATAATAATAAATAATAATAATAATACTTAAAACTAAGAAAATCTTATAAATAATTGTAATTAGGAATGAAACAACATGACTTCATGAAAAGTCATATCCCTATCCCGTAAAAGATATATATGCGGGATTCTTATTGTGAAATGATATCTCGAATTTTTTTAATAAATACATTCATTTTTTTAATCTGGAGTTCTCTTCCATCGCGTCTTCCTCCCTGTCATGTCTTCTTCCATCATGTTTTCATCTCTTGCTGTTGGCCCGCAGACCACCACTCAACGCTGCTCATTGCATGCTCTACCCTGCTCGCGCGACGCTCCCAGCCACCCTGCTCATTGCATACTCTGCCCTGCTCGCGCAAAACACCCAGCCGCCATTCTCCCGCCAGCCATGATTTTGCCGCCAGCTATTAGTCTGCAATATTTTAAAATTTTTAATATTAATATAGATTAATATTATTATTAAATTTTTTTATAATAATAATTGTTATTATAATTATTTAAAAAAAAGTAAATAATAATAATGCTTAAAACTAAGAAATTCGTATAAATAATTGTAATTAGTTATGAAACAACATGACTTCATGAAAAGTCATACCCCTATCCCATAAAAACATATACATGGGGGATTCTTATTGTAAAATGATATATCGAAATTTTTTAATAAATACATTAATTTTTTTAATCTGGAGTTCTCTTCTCACTGCATTAGTATCAGAGTGCTCGGTGCCTGCTGCACAAGCTGCCGCCGTCACGATCCCAGTCACCTGCTGCCGTTGTCGCTGCATCCGCTCCAACTCCCGTCTGCATCTCTCCCTTACGCCCATGACCTCCATTTCTCTTGCATTCTCGTTCCTCCTGCGTGTCTCCCATGTGTCCATCCCATTTCTCCTCCTCTCTCCTCACGCCCCACCCCAATCGCTCCTTCTCCTTGCTCCTTCATTCCACGCCGCTCGCTCATGCTGCCCTCTCCATCGCGTCTTCTTCCATTGCATTTTCATCTCTTACTGTTGACCCGCAGACCACCACTCAACGCTGCTCATCGCGTGCTCTGCCCTGCTTGCGCGACACTCTCAGCCACCGTCTAATACCCAACCACCGTGCTCATCGCGTAGTCTGCCTTGCTTGCGCAAAACTCCCAACCGCCATTCTGCCGCCAGCCACCATTTTGCCGCAACTATTACTCTGCATTTTAATTTTTTTTTAATAATAATATATATTAATATTATTATTAAATTATTTTTATAATAATAATAATAATAATTATAATTATTAAAAAGAAATCGTGGCAGGCTGGCTTCAAACAACCAATAAAAATAAATCGAGATTTATCGGAGAAAAAATCCCAGTAGTCGCCAAAATGGGAGATATCAATGCCAGATTGGCCCAATTAGACAAGAAATATGCAGAACTCAAAGCGGACATCGACAAAAACAATAATGAGCTAATATGGCTCAAGGCAGGACTAGATCAAGGCATCAATACTTTGCAAACAGAACAAAGGAAGACACAAGAAACTCTCAACATTATCTTGGCCAGACTACCGTCACACACCTCAAATCCTCCACCTAGCTATAACCTAGACCCTTTCAATACACCTCTGAATACGCCTAAATCGCCGGGCCAACCCAACACGACGCCACCACACGAAGTTCCCCGCTCTTTAATATTTCGTCGATATCAATTCCCCAAGCACACGGATACCAGACATAGTTACATATATCGTGTCAGCGAATATATCGTCGGGGGTCCGGAATGAAACTTATCGGCCGCAACGACGAAAATATCGGCAAATGGCGTAAACCATAAAAAATACAAAAATAAACATTTTTTTCATTTTTTTCAACATCTAAAGCAACAACAACATCAAATAAACACATTTCCATATAAAATACAACTCATATATAAGATGCATAATATGTCAAATGGTGGATCATGATCAAATATCGACTATAAACTGAGATTACTAAAATGTGTTCTTGATGGAATGATAGGAAATCACATCAAATGATCAAAGTAAATGTCTCTCAAGAGATGAATCATCATGACTCATGAGACATGTAGATAGTGTATAGAGTCTAGACATAGGACACCGACATAGTATGATAGTACAATGATAAATAATAGGAATCAAGTCATCGACTCCTTGAGGATGACCCTCTAATCAATCTACCCCTTTTACCGGTATAGGGCACCACTCTTCCTCTAGAAGCAGTAGGTAGCCGTGGAGGTGGTCCAGATGAGCCTGGGGTGGAACTAGATCCTCCAATTGCTCGAGTAGATAACGTGGATGAGGGGGAGGCGAATGCGAGCTGTCTCCTCCCAGTCCCAACTATATGACTCTGTGGAGGCGGTGGCATTGGAATTGGTCAGTGTTGCACCTGAATATCAACCTCCTCCTGAATCTCCTCATTGTCATCCTCTAGAAGTGGAATATCAACATCCTCCTCTACCCCCTCCTCCTTCGACAGATTTGCATCATCATCCTCCGCTTCCTCCAACAATTCAAGTGCTTCGTCCATCACAGGATCCTTCGTCTCCACCCTCCATTTGCTGGTAGTGTCAATGTCATTCAATGAAATAACTTCTGAATTGGGTACTTTCTCAATTTGTTTCACCTGCATCCTTAGATTGTAGTAGACATATGCCATGTCATTAAGGCGCTGAGAAAGTAACCTGCATTAGTATGAGATCCATAGTTAGGGGGTGATAAATGATGATAAATTCAAATTGTAATAAATTATATTTAAAAGTAATAAAATTATAAAGAATCAAAGATTATAAATTTAAATTTTCATTGTTTAAACTTTAAACTTTAACATTTCTAAATTCTAGCCTTCTGCGCTTCTTGGAGTGTATTTTCTCAAAGACACTCCAATTGCGCTCACACCCTGATGAGTTGCAAGTTTGACTTAGTACTCTAATGGCAAGTTTTTGCAACTCTGGGTCTCTGCGGCCATTGTTAGTCCACCACACATCTACAAAGAAAACAAGGAAGGAAAGACAAATTACAAATTACAATGTATTAAATTTCTACCAAGTAAAAAAAATAGAAATGAAAGAGTAAATAATTAAGAATCTAAAAGATCAAAATTTGAAAGTTATAAACAAATTGTACCTGGCATCCTTGTGGTTCTATCCTGGACAACCATGTCATAGCCAAAGTGCCACCTGGCATCCTATAGATCTCCATCTGTCTAGACACGCTTAGAGGGAGTTAACACAATCCTCTAAACACACTCGAGAAAGCCATCCTTGACCTCAACATCAAACGGAAATCCACATACATAAGAGAAAGCAGGGTTGAGGTAGAGCCCTGCTGCATGAATGGGACGATGGAGAGTATTCTTCGATTGTTGATCAATCTCACTCCATAGTTCAGCTCGTCTTGTGAGTCCCACCTCCCCCTTGTCCTCATAGTAGCGATGGATAGCTCCCTTGGCCCTACCCATGGCCTCATACAAGTAGCCCATTGCAGGGTTTTCACCATCAACCAAACGAAGAACCTTTACCAAAGGTTCACTGATGGCACATACCACCTCTAATCCCGCCGAAAAAGTCAAATCAAATTGCACCATTCGAGCAATGGCTTGCCCATCTTGTTTGGCGCTATAGACACAAGAAGCCCACTCATCAAAAAGAAACATCCGCTGCAACTCCATCATAACCTTATGCATAGACTGAAGAGAAATGAAGGAAGTGGTGAATCATGTGATTGCAGACCGCACCAACTCCTTGTCCCCCCTGAAACGTCTCATGAGTGAAAGAACATATGTATGATTCTATATATATTTTGTCACCCTCCGAGCTAAATCAATGATTTCCTTGATCCAAGGAAGTTTTCCCATGTCCTCTAGCATCAAATCAATGCAGTGGGCGGCACAAGGAGTCCAATACAAGCTTGCATACCTCTCCATAAGCATCCTCCCAGCAGCAACATAATTGGCAACGTTGTCCGTAACGACTTGGAAAACATATTGTGGACCTATTTCTTGGATAAACTTATCCAACAAATCACATAATAAGTGTGCATGTTTAACATAGGGAGATGCATCGACATATTTGACAAAAATTGTCCCCCTGGGACAATTAACCAAGAAATTGATAATAGATCTACCCTTCCCATTAGTCCATCCATCTGACATAACACTGCAACCGATGGTCTCCCATGACTGTCTAAGCTCATCTAATCTCTGGGTGCAATCAACCTTCTCCTCATCAAGGAGTCTCCCTCTCAAACCATTATAGGAAGGCCCCCTATAATCTGGACCAATCGTACCAGCAGCTTGAAACAAGGCATGATAGTAGGGGTTGTTTTTGGCGATGTTGAAAGGCACGTCACCCCATAGAAAACATTTTGTCACAATTCTATGCGTCTCTTTCTTCTCCCTTATTTTGATTATGGTTCGAACAGAAGGTCGCCTTGATGTCAAGTAAGGTGAGTTTGAAGAAGGCATAGTGGGATGTGGGGATCATGTAGATGAGGAGAAGGAATGCATGTCACTTGTGGCTCCCATGGTTCGTGATTGGGTTCTAGATGCAAGTTCATTTATGAATTCCTCCTTCTCGTTCCTCTTCCTAGCCATGTCAAGAAGGGATTGGTTTGCAATACGCATCACTTTTGGGGTAACAGCAGGACAAACATCCACTTCATGCCCAACAACTTTGGCAAGGTGGTATTTCAAGCTTCTAATTCCACCACAAATTTCCTTCCCACATAGTTTGCAATTCAACCTTTGTCGATTATTAGGGTCAATTGGTTGCCCATGCTCCCACATTGGATCCAATGGCTTTAGCCTTGTGTCACTATTTAGTTGAAAGTTGAAACTTGAAGTGATAATGGAGATTAAACGTATGCCACAACAAAAAACAAAAATGAATAAAATGTTTAATGGATGCTTGGATCTTTGAAATTTTGAAAACAATGAAATTATTAATTTTAAATTTTAGAACATTCAAAGGAATGGAGGGTGGCCAACCAACTTAGTTCCTAAACCCTAGGGCCTACACTAAATCTACATTAATTAACAAATCTCAAGCAAAAAGAAATAAAAAACAAATTAATACATACCTGAAACAAAGATGTAGTAGTCTAGTAGATGCCAAGATGGAATCCAACTTCACAAGCAATCCTTGAATCCACTAATGGCAATGGAAAAATTGTTTTTCCCTTCTTATCTTGTTGAAAATCTCCTGAAACCCCATGGACGACTTCCTCAACAAACCTAAATGCCAAATGAAACCAAAAAAGGGAGCTACGACCGTTTTATTCTTCAATTTGGCGTTTTTTTCATTAGCAGTCCGACACATTTTATCGACTCACGATATTCACCCAATATATTGCGAGTTATTGCATGTGTCGCGATATTTTAAAATATTGGAAAGTGTTGCGATTTTTTCTCGATGATATATCGCCGACCCCTTCGACTCGCGATATATCGTGATACGGCTAATATATAGACGATATATGTAACTATGATACCAGATAAGGGTAAAACTAGAGTTACCCAAATTTGATGGAGATGAGAAGCATTGCATTGCATGGATCAATAAGGCCGATGAATACTTTGATATCCATAACATACCCCTACGACAACGAGAAGATTAAGTACGTCGCCATGCAGTTAGAGCCAAATGCGTACAATTGGTATATGTGGTGGAAGACGACAACTCGAGTCTGTTCCTTTAATTGGAACACCTTTAAAATTGATCTTCTTAAAAGGTTTTAAAGCGTAACCGAGAAAGACATCTTTGCCAAGATCACCAGGTTGCAGCAAAAGGGCAGTATAGATGAGTACACATGTGAATGGGAAGCCTTGGCACTCGAGTTCTAGAACTAACCGATGACCAACGTTTGCAATCATACATACATGGACTCAAACCGCACATTTGGGAAGAGTTAGAATTACATAACACTTCTACCGTGGGGGAGGCAATACGTAAGGCCAATATTATCAAGAACAAGTTTAAACGATCCACTCAAGGTAGTTTCGACAAAAATTAGGCCAAGAGGAGTCTTCCCCAATCAACGAATACGAGAACTTCAAGGTATACACCGCCGCATTTAAGGGAAGAAGCAAAACCTAGTTTAGAAGCCCAAAGGACGAGGGAAGGAAATTGCAAATATTGTGGAGAAAAATGGGATCCTAAGCACAAACGTTTTCAAAGAAGCAGCCCCCAAAAGTTGTATGCGTGCGAAGTTGAAGAAGAGAAAAAAATCTCAAAATGTGAAGAGTCAAGTGCAGAAGATATAAGAACCCAACATGATTGCCACTCAGAACTAGAAAATGATACACCAAAGATCTCATTAGCCGCCATTACAGGGATATCCCAACCACAAACATTGAAGCGAAAAGGACATATAAAAAACAACAATGTTTCGATTCTTATAGATAGTGGCAGTACACATAACTTTATTAATGTTAATGTAGCTAAGGTATTCAACTTATTTGTTTATCCAATGCCTAACATGAAGGTTATGGTAGCAGACAACAATAAGATAGAAAATGTCGCAAGGTTAAATTACAAATGCAGTAGTATAATCTAGAATCCGACTTCTTTGTTGTACCTCTTGGAGGAGTAGACGTGTTGGGAATCCAATGGTTGCAAACATTTGGTACTTACTCCGCTAACCATCAAGAGCACTTCATCCAGTTAAATTGGCGAGGGAAAGAGTACAAGTTGTACAGTTTCCAACCACCCCAAACTCAATTGGTTACATCACATCAGATGGAAAGGCTTATTCGAAAAGGAGCACATGCTTACATATCCTCGTATATAGCAAAACATGGAGAGAGCATGTTCGACACTTAGATCAAGTACTAACCATCGTGGAAGAGCATAATTTTTTTGCAAAAATGTCAAAATGCACTTTTGGGAAAGAAGAAGTGGACTATCTTGGCCATATAATATCAAAAGGAGTTGAAGTCGATCCCAGTAAGATCAAGGCAATCACTGAGCGGCCTCAAGTTCCAACCAGATAATATCTCGAAATTACGGGGGTTTCTAGGCTTAACAGGGTACTATCGAAGGTATGTGAAAAATTATGCGCATGTGACGTCCCCCTTAACAAACTTATTGAAGAAAAATTCATTCCGATGGAATGATGAGGCAAAAAAATGCTTTGAAGCATTAAAGAACATTATGTCATCAACACCGGTATTAGCAACCCCGGATCTCACAAAACCTTTTATAGTAACTGATCCTCTTCTCTTACGCCCTATTTTTCGTTTACTTGTGTTTGTATGTATAGCAGCATGGCTGGGTCTATTTGATATACAGGGATTTCTTTTTTGTTTTCTTAGCTTTAGGTTTTTGATTGTACTTTTTGGAGATGTCTGTTACAATCCCCTTATTGCCATTTTGCTATGTTGGACCCTTTACAGCTCCTTTGACCTATTTTGATCATTAGTTGACATCAAAGTAGTTTCATTTCATTTCACCTCTTGAGCAAAGTATAAGTCTTTGAGGTTGTGCTTGTCATTCCATGTCAATTTCTATGATGACAATGATTTGGACAATATGATTTATTGTGAATATTGATGTTGAAATTCAGCTTGATCTATTGTTTAGATTTTGTGGTTGATATTCCTGGTTGTAGATTCTACGAAGCAGTCGTGGAACTTCCCCTTCAAAAAGCCCGGGCTCTAGATCCTGCAGAGGATGCAATTAATGAACAAATTGATCCAAATCGTCGACAGGCTGCACTTGCCCTGCGAGAACAATGTTATGAGGTGGTGATGAATGCCCTTCGATCTTTAAAAGGTGAACCCAGTCATAAAAGACTTCATACAGAGTTTGGATCTCCTGTCAGACATACAGCAAGCCGGCCTTTGCTTGACCAAACATCTCAAGACCGATATATACGTCAAATTATTCAGCTTAGCATTCGATGGCCTGATAAAGCTTTTCATGAATATTTGTACCGAACAATGATTGAACTTGGGCTTGAAAATGAACTATTGGAGCTTGCAGGACCAGATCTGGTACCTTTCTTGCAGAGTGCAAGTCGGGAGCAGTCAAAGGTATGGCCATTTCTTTAGAATAGACATTTAAATTATAGAACTGTGCTGTTTGGCGTGCTGTTCACTTTCTTCTGGTCTTGTTATTTTCTTAGTCCTTTGGAAACACTCAAAAGATGTGTCCAGTGGCATGTTTTTGACTCTGTTTGCTTTATTAATATTTTCCTTCTGAGTATAATGTTTTATAGTCTTCTTAGTGACTTGTTAGGCACTGTATTTTCTAATTTAATCGAAATTGTATGCTAATTTGTTTTTTTTATCTCAACCTATTTCTTCAGTCTGATGTAGTTATCTAAGATCTAGGGTCAAAGTTAGTCTGTATACATCAGTGATTATAGAGGTATATATCATTAATGATTTCTTACTAAGTTCTGATGTTGTTTGATATTCCTCTGGCAGTCTGGCAATTTAACATTCAAATCAATAGTACCTTCTGCTCCTTCCATGACACGTACACGGCAAGCTGTCAATTTTGAGCAAGCCAAATACCTGGAGCTTCTTGCTCGTTATTATGTATACAAAAGGCAACATGTGCTTGCAGCACACGTACTCTTAAGGCTATCAGAAAGGAGGCAAGTAGAAGGTGGTGAAATGCTCACACTAGAGCAAAGGTTAGTTTGCCCTGATTCCTAAACTCCTCCCCCTCTCATTACACATTTTCAAAATAGAGAAAAGGGGGAATAAATCCATAGTGCTTCGTTAAATAGTGAGTGGATAAGATTTATTTAATTTTTCTGTTTTTGTGAAAACTGAGTTATATTTTATATAAAGCCATTAAGATTGTAGAATTAGGTGCATGGAAAAGATTTGTTTTCTCTTCCTACCCAACAAGCATCTTGTCTTGAGGACGTAGGTCAGTTAATGCCAGATATTTCCTAAACCATCCATAAAACAATGGACAATGTACTTGAAATATCTTTACGAACACCATTAAAATTCACTCTTTATTAAGTAGTTATTATATTTGGTAATCTCACACTGCATTCATTTGATATAACTGTATAATGCCTTTGTGAATACATTCCACTAGCTTTTTAAATATTTCATTCCATTATTTTGCAGATATCAGTATCTCAGTAACGCTGTACTCCAAGCAAGGAGTGCTTCCAGCACCGGTGCCACAATGAACTCTATGGTTGATCAATCTGACTATGGACTGCTGGAACTTCTCGAAGGAAAGCTTGCTGTACTCCGTTTCCAACTGAAAATTAAGGAAGAATTAGAACAAATAGCATCAAGAGTTGAAACTATGGAAACAGGTGATGCCTCACCTTCCAATGGCCCATTTCCAGCAAGGAACATTATAGCGGAAGATACTCTTGCACAATCTGCAAGGGAAAAGGCTACAGAGATATCTCTAGAGCTAAAAAGTATTACGCAACTGTATAATGAGTATGCAGTTCCTTTTGAACTTTGGGAGGTAATTTATGTTCTTTCTTGTTCATTATAAATTGTTTGGACCTTGTCTATTTGTATTTGTAACTTGTTTCTCTTAAACATACATAAGAGCATTTATAAGGTGAAAAAGAAGACCCCCCTTCGATAGAAGCCAATTCAATGTAGGAACTAGCTCTTCCAGGTACATTGCTGAATGTTCCAAACCTATCATCATCACGAAACATTGAAATGCGAATTGTACTATTTGAACATAAATTTTAAATTCAAATTCTTAAGCCTTAGATTAAATGAGCGAAGTCATGCATTTCTCACCGATTAACACAAAAGCACTTAATGACCTATTTATATTTTGCGAAGCATGTTCAAATTGCATTTGCAAAAGGTCTGATTTGTAAATTTTTAATAGCCAGATCTGATTGCAATTTATTTACTGATTTTTATACCGAGATTTATAATGCTTATAAAAACTGAATCAGAAATTGCAACACACTGATTACTAATGCACAATGGAATAAAAATAAACAGTGCCATACACAGTGGCACAAGATATACCCTGGAATCCCCAATCCCTGGGAAAAACCAGCAACAGATTGTCTTTATTATTTTGTGATTTACAGGAATGCTTCAGCACTTACAGTCAACCAGAGATGGACTCAAACCATCGCGCTGACTGTGGCTCAAACCCTCAATCACTGAAGACAACTCCAGCTTGAGGGAATCCCTCTCTCCAAAGCCTCTAAGAGAATCCCTCTCTGCAAAGCATTTAAGAGAATCCCCCTCTTAGATTTGATGACTTACTGATTAGCCTCCCTCAGTATCTCACTAACTCTTCCTCAGGCTCTTTTATAACATTCACTTTATGCAAATACCATGGGCTCAATACCATGGGACACCCAATACCATGGGCCCTCCAATATCATGGGCTAATTGACCTTTTACATAAAGTATTATAAAGGTTACTTTTTTACAAAGAGAGTTACAATTTGAGGATGCTTCCACATGCTAGACACAAGCCAATGTAGAAGCACCTATCCTCACTACAAACTTCAACATGATTTAAGATTCAATTGGAAAATCTCTTAAGATATGGCAGATCACTACCAAAGTTTTGCCACCAAAGATCTAGCAAGTGGCAAGGGCTCAAGGGTCAAGCTCAAAGATGCTAAAAGGATTATAAAGTTTAATAAAACAAACAAAATAGAGAAAGTACAATGAATTGATCAAGCCTTCAAGGGTACTTGGCAACATATTCTTCCTTTTGTGCATAGCATTGGCATAGGGAAACAATTTTATGGCGTCCTATAATCCTGTAGCTGGGAAATGACGTGTCTTTGTGTAATATCCCAAATACTGATATTCTCTAATGTTCTATGATAGTGCTGACTTGCACACTCAATCTCATACAAATTTGCAAAATAACTGTGAATGCAAACTCGCCATGCAAAAATGCCCTAAAATATAGCTGAATTAGGGTTTTGCAGAGAGAAATTAACACTTACCACTGATATTCTGGCTGATAACGAGATAGCTGCATGCATAAGGATCCGGATGGGTGGTCTAATAATGCTCTTTTCCTCCGGTGTTACTGCCTCGCAGTACCGTAAAAACCCTTCAGAATGAAGGTGACATTTTTGTAGGAGGAGAGGTTTGTTTAGGCTAAAACTTTATGAGCTTGTCCGTCTGCTGATGCTGGAGAGATGGCCTACCACATGCGGAGGTTTGGCTATCTCTAAGTGCCCTAGCGAATTGATTAGCAGTTCTACTGCTCACGCCCCCAACTGATCTGTTTGGCTGATAGCTGCTCCAGGTGAGCAAACTAATGGCTGATAAGCATTGCATACCATAGGATAGGCCTGTCGAGAAAGAGGAAGCTGACATGTAGAGGAAAGACTGGGTTTTGTGGTCCCAGCGAATCCTTCTTTGTTTTCCTTGCTACTTTCGACTGCAAAACGTGGATCTACTAATAACCCTTTAGAATGTGCTGGATCTCCGAATACTGTAGTATATGATCGATGCAATGGATGAACCTGGATGATCCATCCCAATAAGAGACTAGGGAACATATCTCACTGCCGAATCCTCGCTAGCTGAAGACACCGTCTCCAACCCCAACTGCTGCGGCTGCACGCTGTGCTGCTGCTCGAAACTCTAAAATCAATCAACAATAACAATAGATGGACTTAATGGATAAACCTGGATGATCTATCCCAATAAGGGACTAGGGCAAATATCTCACTGCCGAACCTTTGCTAGCTGAAGACACCGTCTCCAACCCCAACTGCTGCGGCTGCACGCTGTGCTGCTGCTCGAAGCTCCAAAATCAATCAACAATAACAATAGATATTCTCTTTGGTCCAATAACCCTTCTTAAATAGAATAGCATGTACTTTTAGGGTTTGCATGTCACTTTTAGGGTTTACGCTTCACTTTTGCATGCATGCAATTCTAATTTCATGTTGACTTTAACACTTAAGAAATAAGGCTTACATGCTTCGCATGCTTTATGATATGAACTCTAATTGCCTTCTTACTACACTGATGACTTAATAATACTGAATTGATGTACCTTTTTGCTCCTAGTGCTATTAGTCCTCAGTTATTCCCTTTTTATCAAAACGAAACATTACAGTCCTCCCTCACCAAAGATTGCTTGTCCTCAAGCAATGCCAACGCAAATCCACAATCAATCAACTGAACCAATTGAATCCGGGGATGATCTCAGGGTCCCAAATTATCCTAGGAGATCTGTAGCACCCTCTGCTCAAAGCACTACACTGCATGGTATTATCACAAAATGTCCCATGGAGGCCTCCTATAAGTAGAGTGACTAACCACGGTGTAAACAAGGTACCATCAAAAGAGACGTCCTGAAAGCATCCTCTAGCAATCACTGTAATCCAAGGGTCACAATTTAATTTGAGAATCGCAGAGGTCAAAATGCATCCCACTGCTACCCTGCGTAGTATAGACACAAGGAGCATCTTGTATACTCCCAAGTAACGCCATCAGTAAACACTGTATTCATCCCTCATAAGGTCTCCCACCTGGATCCCAATGCAAACTTGTGCATATTTCATCCCAAATATATGAAGGCTCTTGTGGGACTATACCCTTGGCTAGGAATGTCTTCCCAAGAATCGCCCACTCAATAGGACACCAACTCTTAATATCTCCCCAATCCAACCCCCGAAAAGTACCTTGTCCATAAGCACCATCACAAGGAATAATCCTACCAAGTTGACATTTTGCCCTTCTGATTTCAACTGGAATGTTCATATACTGTTGGTCAATTTCTCGATCTTGGCCAACCTGTAAAAACCATCCGCCATTATGCAAATGTGGATTCAAGCTACTACAAGCCCTGTCTATGTACTCTTTAAGAGGACTGCTTTGAAATGCTATAGTATGTTTCTCCTGCTGCCCCATCAAGGAATCTAACTATTGTTTAATACTAGAGGTCTTGACCGCTGACTCGGTACATACAACTCGAAGAATTGTAAGCTCAACATCTCGTTGTACTATGGTGTCTCAGAGTATCTTGGTCCTCTCTTTCATCTCTATAATGGTTTCTTTAACACGTTCAATCTTCTTTCGGTGACTATCATCTGGAAGATCTATCTCATGCATTTATAAACTCTCCCTAACCTCCATGTGTGACTGCTCATTGTCGCAACTGCTGTGCTCATTTCCTTGCACCTCATGTATTTCGCATGTCATAACTGTCTGGACTCCTGCTGTAGGTGATGAAGAGTGTACCAACTCCAACTCATCACACGGCTTGTCCACAATCTGACTAGCGAATGTGCTTGTGTTGCTAGACTCACAGGATGGCTCTAATGCGATCTCCTCATGCACATCCTCATCATGTACTGTTAACTCCAAATGAAGCTCACCAACAACCTATACTTCATGCTCATCTTTCTTCCCTCCCCCAACTATGCCTTTAAGGAGATCCTCATCCAAATCCTTGGGCTGGCTCCCAAACTTGATGGTGTAATAATATTGAAAGGACAATGCTGCACATACCTCATCACCCAAGGCTAGATACACCTGATATCGAGGCAAGTGTTGAAGTACTGCTAACCTCTGCCAATTTCCAGTCGAGATCGTTCTCATTGTATTCATGTTCTCACAAGCTGGCAAAGAAAAACCTTTGTTCTGACATGCACTTCACCAACATCACTGACATGCATTTGCTATGTGCCCACAGTTGGCAAGGATCATGCTCTGATACCACTGTAATATCCCAAATACTGATATTCTCTAATGTTCTATGATAGTGATGACTCGCACACTCAATCTCATACAAATTTGCAAAATAATTGTGAATGCAAACTCGCCATGCAAAAATGCCCTAAAATACAGCGGAATTAGGGTTAGGGTTTTGCAGAGAGAAATTAACACTTACCATTGATATTCTGGCTGATAATGACTCTAGAGATAGCTGCATGCATAAGGATCCGGATGGGTGGTCTAATAATGCTCTTTTTCTTCGGTGTTACCGCCCTGCAGTATCGTAAAAGCCCTCCAGAATGAAGGTGACGTTTTTGTAGGAGGAGAGGTTCGTTCAGGCTAAAAATTTATGAGCTTGTCCGTCTGCTGATGTCGGAGAGATGGCCTGGCACATGCGGAGGTTTGGTTGCCTCTAAGTGCCCTAGCGAATTGATTAGCAGTTCTACTGCTCACGCCCTCAATTGATCTGTTTGGATGATAGCTGCTCCAGGTGAGCAAACTGATGGCTGATAATCACTACATACTGTAGGATAGGCCTGCTGAGAAAGAGGAAGCTGACATGTGGAGGAAAGACTAGGTTTTGTGGTCCTAGCGAATCCTTTTGTGTTTTCCGTGCTACTTCTGGCTGCAAAACGTGGATCTACTAATAACCCTTCAGAATGTGTTGGATCTCCGAATACTGTAGTATATGGTGGATGCAATGGATAAACCTGGATGATCTATCCCACTAAGAGACTAGGGCAAATATCTCACTGCCAAACCCTCGCTAGCTAAAGACACCGTCTCCAACCCCAACTGCCGCGGCTGCATGCTGTGCTGCTGCTCGAAAGTCCAAAATCAATCAACAATAACAATAGATATTCTCTTTGGTCCAATAACCCTTAAATAGAATAACATGTACTTTTAGGGTTTGCATGTCACTTTTAGGGTTTACGCTTCACTTTTGCATGCATGCAAATCTAATTTCATGTTGACTTTAACACTTAAGAAACAAGGCTTACATGCTCCGCATGCTTTATGATATGAACTCTAATTGCCTTCTTACTACATTGATGACTTAATAATACTGAATTGATGTACCTTTCTGGTCCTAGTGCTATTAGTCCTCAGTTATTCCCTTTTTAACAAAACGGAACATTACACTTTGGCTATGTTGATCAGGGAAACACCTTTCAATCATGCCATAAGGCCTCTACCGACCTCTCCAACCTCATAAATCTGGTCTTAATATCTTATCATAAAAATATGCTTGGATATAAAAGTACTGTTATCACACAACTTGTAGTTGTCCCTAAAGGTATCCCATCTAGGATGGTAGAGGTGATGGACAACTAAAGAGGTGACCCAAGAGATGCCACAGTTCCCAATGCAAGCTGGGAGTCACGTCAACTGTGGCACTCTTCACTTTAGATTATGAAGAATCACAACCACAGGGGAGACCCTATAACCAATCAAAGAAGATTAGCCAAAGCAAAGGTTCATAGGGGAGTGTGTAAATTGAGTTACGGAAACCAATGCAAGCTTAGGTAAGCCCAAGAGTTTAAGTGTGGTTGAAGAGGCTTAAGATATTAGGAATGTTTCAACCAATGAATGAGTTAGGCCAACTAGGAGGACCAAAGAGATAGATCTAACACCATTAAATACATAAGTAGGGCCCACTTCCTTAAAATAGTGAAATGATTCAAATGGGTCCCACAAGGTCAAATTAGGGGTGATATGGTGCTAAGGGGTGTTTGATGATGTGGATCTATGGATCCAAGGTAAATTAGACACACCCACATATGGGATCTTAGCCTATGACACAATTCCCAAAGAGTGCGAATTGACCCAAGGAGACTAGTGCCTTTAGATGGAGAGGGGCAAATGGAGTCCAAATTATGCCATATTGTAGATCGGGGTAGTTAAGGCAATTTTCAAGGTGGGTTTTAAGTGGGATGCCCCAAGGTAGGCTAGATCTCCATAGATCTAAGCTTGCAATTGCATCACCCAATGACCCAAGTGGGGCACAACCCTCAAAATGAGGAATGGGGCCCACAAAGCAAAAATCAAAGGAGTGAAGCACTAGGGATAGGTTATCAAATGAGAGGAGTGCAAATCAAGCGAGATCTCACCTACCCAAGTGAGAGAACTAGCAAAACTCACCCAACCAAGGAGTGCGACCTCACCCAAGGAAGGCTAAGTGCCTTGGAAAATGTGTCAAATGAAGTCCGATTGCCACCAAACTGTAGATCTGAATTGCCGTGGATGCTATAGAGGTGGGTTCTTTTTATTATTCCCAAAGACAAGCTAGATCCAAGTAGATCTAGAAAAAAGTGAAAAATGAGGGTTTTAATCAATGAGGGTTTTGATATCTAAGAGAATAAATGGATAGGATAGAAGAATTTCATACCTCATGGAACATACCTGGAAGATGAAGATGGAAGAGGCTTGTGACGAGGATTACTTCCCACAAAGATCAAATGCCAAACTTTGATGAGCCCTTCTTGCCAACGTTTTGCCTCCTTCAACCAAATCGATTTTCCTATTCTTGTCAATCAAGGACACAAAGATCAATCAATCAATCAAGAATGGAAAGAGATGCATACAAAGAGATGAGAAACATGAATTGTTGGTACAAAAGACAAAACAACTCCCTGTCACCCAAAACATCCTCTTGAAGCTTGAAGGGTAGGCCTCCCCACCAATTTGCACCCCTCCAAAACGTCTTCTTTACCTGCAAAACAATGTTAGTTGAAGATACAATCAAGATGGCCACCAATGTTTGTCAGTGCAGAGGAAGAAGCATTTACAATCACCACAAGCATTCCATTTCCAAGATCCAAGATGCCCAAGAAAGTATTTTTATTCCAATAGCCTAGAGCCAAAAATCTCTAGATCCCCCCCCCTGTTACAATGAGGGGGGTCTCCTCCTTATATAGGATAATAAAGACCAAAACCCCAGATCTCAAAACCACTTTTTGAAATGAGTGGTTGAGATTAAAAGATCTCACAACATAATCAATGGCTAAGATGAGCCAACATAAAATATCACATGGATCACTCAAAATAGAGGTGACGTCATAGCTAGGAATGACTAAGTGAGGGTGACGTCATCCTTTAGAGGGGGCTAAAACACATGGGCCCACCTCATATGACATGGACATGACTCAAGAAACTCATGGTGGGGCTAGGAGGCATCAATCCTTACTAGCCCATCCCCATGGCACAATAATATAAAATAATATGTCCAAATAATACAAATGATCAACACCTGCCCTCAAAATCTGTGAGAGACATGCAGTAAAAGGCCTCATGTGGCCTTTGTGGACCCCACTGACTGATGGAAACTGGCTGGAAGATGGGGGGTTCACCCTGGAAGACCTCTGTGAAGACCAAGTGCCAAAACCTTTCCTCAATTGCCCAAATCGAATTCCTCAGTGACCCTTTTATTCCATTTTTAATCCTCCTTGAAAACCGTGAAATTGCCCAAACTGCCTCCTGGAGTACTTGCGCTGTCAAACTGAGCCCACCAGGTTCTCCGGAAGGGGGGTATAATGGTAATATCAAGTGGCTGGACCACCCCCTCCTCATACAATGCCCTAGGTGAACTAGCCTCTCATGGCCCCTACTAGACAGGCTGGGAAAATAACCCCAAATCTGGTCAACAAGTGAATAACTGCATCTATCATTGTCAGAAGTGCCCATAACTGAATGATAAGTGTCTCATTGGATCCAGAAGAGCCAAATCTACTAAGAATGTGTACTCATACACCATGGGTTGCCTTGAAGGGCCCATTGTAGGGTCCACCATATATGGACAGTGCATAGTCTGATGATCTGGACCAATAATAAACTTGCTGAACTGCATCAATCACCATCTGAATCATATGCCCACCATATGGTATCAATAACAAGAGTATGTGGGACCATCAATCATCATCCATAAGCATATATGGCCCACATCATCACGGATCTCAAGAATGACCAAGGACAAATTATATCAATAGACTAAGACATGTTCCGTTAGATCATATTCACAACATAACTTAAAGTATAAACATCATTCTGTGGCATTTAATACATTTATATATTTCATTGTTATTTTTGTTTTACTTGCACAATAGCTCAAATGACAGACTCACTTGATTGGACATGGCCTAACTGCTAGCTAAGGATGAAGGTTAAGAAAGAACGCTAGGACGAAAGGGATGACTTGACCAACTTTTCCAAATGACACTTTGGATGGGGAAAGGGGAAGCTACACTCTGTGCTGGACAAATAACAAAGGGAAGGGCAGTGCCTCACAAATGGTTGAGTTGTTCAGAGAGTGCTTATTCAACTTAGGCATCATGTCTACATCAAGCTTGATCCAAGTTCATTAGGATCATCAATTTCATTTCCATGGCCTTTTTGGCTTATATGACCCTTTTGGTACTTCACCAGCGGTTAAAAGCACAACTAATTGCAGCTTTCATCAGGGACATCTTCAAATTGATAAGGTCAACAATATTTGGATATAGCATATATTTAACCATTGCTTTTGGGACCTTTTCTTATACCCTTCGCGGGGTCTTTTAGCATTTCATTGCTCTTTCCCTTTACTCACGTGTGTTAAGAAACACAGTCTAGAGTTTACAATTTCCAAGGGCGTATATATAAAGATTTCCAATACAAGTAGTACATGAGCTTTCAGTTTTAGCCAACAACATCTCAAGTGACTATGGGGAGTTCTGCATAGTGCCAAACATCGGGACAATCGACCATAATGATTTAGGCATACAATCCAACTTACCAAAGGCAAGTTCTGTCACCAACTCAGAGCCGAGACACAACATAAACATGGATGCGGTCCAACACAGAGGTAGGAAAAGGGAAGTTTTCAGTATCAAGAAGTCAAGAAGACAAGCCAAAGGTGAAAGCCAAAGTAAGGAAGGTCATGGATGGGTGAAGTCAGGTGAAAATGGTGCTTAAGCTAGTAGACAAGGATGTCAGGAAAGGCCATATCTATGCTCATAAGAGGGTAATGAAACCAATGAGTTTTGTCAGAAAACCTGAGAGTGCAATTAATAGGTCCATTTTATAATTTATAACATCATCAAGATAATTTTAAACAATTTGCCACATCATGAATTATATACCAAGTCCAAGCTATGAATATGACTAAATCAACAAGATCTTAATCCAAAATCAATAATCAGAAGTCCAAAGGTCATATCACATCATAATAATCATCAATAATCATCTGAAACACTGCTGCAACATAATCACTGGGCACTGAACTGAAACTGTATGGAACAAAGGGTCACATCGGTCATCATATCTGAGCTCTCAAGGCTCATCCTTGGCACAAGGTCTAACAAAATCTGATACAATATACTGCTATGATCCATGAGTGATCATAAATAACAAGCTCATCATAGCTGATCTCTGTAAAGCAAAAGCTCTGAAGTGTGCAGATATCTGCTTAGCAAGAATAGTAGCCCAACTACTATGGTGTGATAACAAGTACCTAGCAACATATAAGGGCGAATGCAACTGCCTATCCCAATGCTCATCAATAATTTTTGAAAGAGTCATATATTTGTCTTTCATCATGATATCTTCTTTTGATGGCCTCCTTGGTGAGATCATTGCCATGTGAATGTAACCCATCACGGATTTGTCACCATCAACCATCCTAAATGTTCAAAGTCAATGGTCAAGTATCTGAATTGTGAAATAAAGGAAATTTGACAATGAAATGAAGTTTGACTTTGAAAGCTTGAATGTTAAAAATGTTTAAGTATCTAAGCATTTTGACAAGCGACTTTGTCACAACATTAATGTTTTTGACATCTTTCTAGAAACCATCATTAAACACAATAGTAACAAATGCCTTCCAGGGTTTTGCCATGTTTAGATGCCATCCACATGGGTCCTAGAAGCATTCTCTTGAGATTTATCTTTTGGTAAAGCATGGGTTGTAAGGAGTTGAAGCTCGTTCCTTGCATTTAGTGTTGCAGGACAAATACATTCTTTGCATTCAGTGTATTATCTCATGGTGCTAAGCACATTTATGTAATTGTAAATGTATTTAGTTATGAATTTTGCCTCATCCATAGCCTTTCGTATCCAAGAGAGAATGCACAATACCAAGATGGCCAAGGGTGAAGGAGTGGTGCCTTATCTCACAAGGCTCACACAGATCAGAGATGAGCTTGGAGCGGTTGGCTCTAAGATTGAGGATGAGGAGCTAGTTCGGATAGCTCTCAATGGCTTTTCTAACCCATGGGACACGTTTGTAAAAGGTGTGGTGGCTAGGGAGAACCTCCTTAACTGGCAGAGATTGTGGGATGATGTTGTGCAAGAGGAGACCCGCATGGGTCAAGGTTTAGGCTCATCCAGTAATGCCCCACAGATTGTGAATGAATAAGCTCTAGCTCTATCAGGGAAGAGTAGGGGTAAGGCAAAGAAAAATAAGGATGGTAAGAAGAATCTTAACATGTCCAAAGTCAAGTGTTTTTTCTGCCACAAGCAAGGACACTTTGCCTCCCAGTGCCCAGACAGGAAGAAGAAGAACAATACCCAGATGGCAGGATCTGCAGAGGTGGAGGAGTTCAACAAAAACTTCGACGAAGACTTTTGTTTGATAGCTTGCATGGCAAGCACCACAGGAAACAACGTTTGGTACATAGACAGTGGAGCATCTTGTTGTATGACAAGACGGAAGAGGTTCGTCAAGAGCTTGCAGGAGGGTGGATTAAATCTCCACATTGAGTTGGGTGATGATGCACAG
This sequence comes from Pseudotsuga menziesii, assembly GCA_001517045.1. Lineage (NCBI taxonomy): Eukaryota > Viridiplantae > Streptophyta > Pinopsida > Pinales > Pinaceae > Pseudotsuga > Pseudotsuga menziesii. The sequence continues at coordinate 1,222,284 of LPNX011060839.1, read as the reverse complement.
TATCGGGCATAAGGAGTTGCTACTGTTTCGTTTCAGAGGGAGTCTGGCATACCCCCTCAGTTTTGCTGACGTATTGTATGTTTCGGGGTTGACCGACAACCTCATATCGGTTTCCACCCTGGGGGATAAGGGATTTTCAGGTGAAGTTCCGAGTCCATAGAGTGTATATCAAGCCCAAGGGGTCAGGTAGGAGTCTGGATCCGGTGATTGGGATCCGGAGCAGGAAGGTGTATAGACTACAGTTCGGGTCTGCAAAGGCTCTGGTCAACAACAACAATAGTGAGGGTGAGTTGTGGCATAGGAGGATGGCACACTTACACCATGGAGCACTAAGCCATTTGAGACATACAGTCATTGGAGTTCCTTAGGTCACGAGGAGAAGCATAACCAGTCCAAGGGTTGTGTGTTGGGGAAGAACATTAGGAAGCCTTTCCCATAGGGTGTGCACAAGTCTAAGGGGACCTTGGACTTAGTGCATTCAGATGTTTGTGGACCCATGAGTGTCCAATCGTTTAGTGGCTACAGTTATTGCATCACTTTCATTGATGACTATTCCAAGAAGACTTGGATCTATTTCCTGAAGGCCAAGTCAGAGGTTTTTGAAAGGTTTTGGGAATTCAATACTCTCGTAGAAAACCAAATAGGAAGAAAGATTCGAGTATATTACGAAGTATTGTTCATCGGAGGGGATCAAGAAGGAGCACACTGTTCCTCATACCCCGTAGAAGAATGGAGTTGTGGAGAGAAAGAACTAGACATTGGTAGGAGCAGCCAAGGCCATGCTATTTGATCAGGGATTGCCACTATTCCTATGGGCCAAGGCATACAAGACCGCAATTTACATTGAGAACAGGTGTCCCCACACAACTTTGGGGAGGAAGATGCCCGAGGAGGTCTTCACAGGCACTAGACCAGATGTGACCCACTATTGCATATTTGGGAGTGTTTGCTATTTTCACATTCATGTCAACACTAGGAAGAAGTTGGACCCTTCTGGAGAGAAGGATTTACTTGTTGGTTACGACGAGACTTCGAAGGCATACAAAGTATATATTCCTGCTCGCAAGAGGATCATTGTGAGTAGGGATGTCCAGTTTGATGAGGATAGAGCCTTTCAGAGATCTATGGACGACTTACCAGTACAGAAGCAACCAACACAGGACTTGGGGGTCAAGTGGAGGAGCCACAGGTATAGGTATAGACACAGAGCACAGGTTTTGGTAGATAGAGGGAGTCAGGTGGACAAGATCCTTCAGTTATTGACTTGGAGGACAAGCCGTAGCAGGAGGAGGACATCTGTTGAAATACTGAGAGGGGGGTGAATCCGAATCCGTATTTGCACTATTATAAAATTTTAATCAAGAGCAAGTTGCTAATCACCAATCATAACATATCATCAATGTATATAAAAATAACAAGATGCACAGTACACAATGTTTTTGACATGGAAACCCAAGTTCTGGGGGTAAAACCACAGGAGCCTTTTTAAAAATAAATTTGACCCAACAACAATTGGGGTAAACAAATTTAATACAACTTTACCAACTACAACTGGAAGGGGCTACAACCCCTTAGGCTTCGTCAGCTACAATTGACAAGCTGCTACAACAACGTAACTCACAAAATTGTGAGCCCTAGCACCACTCTACCACCTTGAAGAAAATTATGACTGAACCTGCTACTTATAATTTCTGCTCTTTGATCACTGCCAAGTTATCGCTGTATACCAATAAGTTATTTCACTGCCATACACTGCTAATGTACATCAAGTACACCACACTCACTGAACAAGTAATTCTTCTCTGAACATCTAAAACGCATCATCATAGTGTATCTTCAAATAGCATCGTCATCACAGGGTATGCATCATCATCATTGTCGTCACCAAATGTTCATCATAGTGCATAGAAATGCATCATCAACATAGTGTGTACATCAAGTATCATAGAGTGTAGGAGTACATCATCAACATAGTGTGTACATCAAGTATCATAGAGTGTAGGAGTGCATCAACATCATAGAGTGCACATCATCATCACTTGTATTGTTATCATAGAGTGTATTATGTCAAGGCATGTATCATCATAGAGTGTAAAGCATGTATCATCACATCATCATGTATGTATCATAAAATAGATCAGAACTTCACACTTCACTGTACACTAATACATACACTCATACACTTGTACACTACTGTAATATTGTACAAATCACTGTATATCACGTACAATCACTGTACATACACCCTCATACTACTGTACATAGCACTGTACACTGTACACACTACTGTACATGCCGCTGTACAGACCACTTTATACCACTTTAAATACTACTGTACATACCTTGTTCACTGTAGAAGACTTGGACTATGCATACTGTAGCATACTTCAATTTCAGACCTCTTTATCCTCATGGAAATCACAAAAAAATAACGGGACTGTACTGAAACTGACCCCAAATTATGACTGTTAAAACCTTGAAGAAAACACTGTAGGGAGGCTCAGATCTTAGCAGCAGTAACTCAGACTTTGTATTTGGTTTGGGTGACTTCAAAACAGACTGTATGATGGACTGTTCACACTTCCAAAGACTTGGACTGCTCACTAAAACCCCACAGTAGTCTGTTGTTCCACAAAACTCGGGTCTGTGGTGGACTGTACACTTGCTTTAACCCAAAAAAAGGAGTGTCTCTGTGAAAATTCGGGTCTGCAGTTTACTCCTCTGCTACTACTGTGTATTCCCACAAAAAACCTCAGTCCACACACTGCTAAACCTTGCATTCGTTGATGGTGAGTTATGGCAAATATTTTGTGTATAAATACACGTTGAGGGAGAGCAATTAGGGGCTGACTTTATGGAGGTTAAGTATTTAATTTTTAAACTTGTTTTGACCTCTTACTAGGGCCAACTTCTAGGAGGGGCACTAAAAAATTATTTAAGGTCTTTCCTTTTGTCATAAGATTAGGGTTTTATGTTTTATTAATTATTAAAAATGCTTTAATATTTGTTTGCCTTAAACATTTCAAGGAAGTGGTAGTAGGTTCCAAAGAAAGGTCAACGTTGGAGAAAAGGGTTTAAATAATTTATTAATTTTAAAATGTTTTAACATTCAACACTTAAAGGTAAGGGTTTAATGGGCATTGTGGGTTTTAGGGTCATCAAATAAGGTCTTCAAAGGCTAATGTAAAGGTGCAATAGGCATCATCATGCAATATTAGGGTATTGTTAGTGTTTTAACGGCAAGGAGATTTTTAGTTTTAGGGCTTAGCGTCCATAGGTAAGAGTTTTAGGGTTTGTTGTTAGGTTAACAAAGTCACAACAAACAAAGATGTGCTTCACCATCATGACCATCAAAGGTGTGGGTTTAGGGACTTCTCCTAGGGTACCATGACCTTATTACAAACACAAATGACCATAGAATGGGTCATTTGGACTCTACACTTCTTCAACTCACTAAGGACACTTTCTAGGGTACTAGGGCATAGGTTGTGGTATTGGGGAAACCAAAGAAACAACAGGGGAACCAAAGAAACAATTTAGGGGAACTTAAACACTCTAAAGGGTGTTCAAGGCTTTTGCCATTGTCCAAAGGGCTCCAAGGGCTTCAGACTTGGGCTTGGACAAGGTCAAAAGGTCTCCTTTGACATTGACAACTATTTAACCCTCAGGGGCTCCTCAAGGGGCACTTAGACACACTGACACACCTGTTGGCATCAATGACAATTTAGTCAACAACATCCAGCAGTTGCAGCAGGAAGACACTAGGCCAAGGATTAAGTGGTTTAGGTCCACTGTTCAGATTCTACGAAGGTGACTCTTCCACAGAGCTCCATGAGAGAGAGCAAGCCACTAGAGAGATTTAGCTATATGGCATTGATGACGGAGTTGATTAACTTTGAATCTTCCAGTTTCGAGGAGGCTGCACAACATGACGTGTGGCAGGTGGCCATGGTTGAGGAGTATGACTCAATCATGAAGAATCAGGTATGGGAGGTTGTGTCGAGGCCAGGAGGCAAAAAGATGGTGGGATCCAGATGGACCTACAAAGTAAAGCATGCTCAGACGAAAGCGTGGAGAAGTAAAAGGCGTGCTTCGTGGCTAAGGGGTCCTCACAGAAGGAAGGTGTTGACTATGAAGAGACCTTCACCCCTATCACCATATATTCTTCCATTCGAACCATTATCTCATTAGCAACAGAGATGGGTTGGTGTGTTCATCATATGGATGTCAAGACTGCCTTCCTCAACGGAGTTATATAAGAGGAGGTATTCATTGAGCATTGCGAGGGGTTTGATGTTGAGAACATGGAGACGCATGTATGCAGGTTGCAGAGAGCTCTTTATGGGCCGAAGCAGGCACCTCAAGCATGGTACTCGAGGATAGAGAAGTTGGGGTTGCTATCGAATCCTTTCCTCGTTGAGAGGGAGAGTTAGAAAGTGGCAGCAAGGAAGGTCTTCTATCACTGCATGTGTCTGTACATGCTAGAAGACATTAAACATGAAGCCAAATGTATTAATGTGATTTTCCTAAGTTTAGACTTAGGAAAATACATTAATTAATCCGATTTGATTTTGACTTAATGGAGTTACTTTTATAAAGTGAAAAGTGAAATAATTTAAGCGATGGCTAATCTAATCTTGGCCATTGTTCTCACCGAAGGATCTCATCCATTGATCCATAGTGAGGGTTAGGGTTTTCGATTGGCCATTGAGTTAAAAGAAGAGTTGGTGGAGAGGACACATACAGAGAGAGACACAGACAAACAGAGAAGTCAGTCATCGAAGTTTGCGGAGAAGACGGAGGAACACTTATCCGAAGGATTCGTCGAGTTACCAGGCAGAGCACATGATCGTACAGATCCGTACAATTGATGCAGAGGGCCGTACAGTTGACGCTGGAGGCCGTACAATTGCGTTGAAAAGAATTATTGTTTGCTGGGCTTGCTCTGTGATTCTGCAGAGGTTCTATTTTGCTAGGTTAGGTGTATTGAACCACTGGATTGTATTTGTTCTATATCTTCATAATTAAATGTCATATATGACTGCTGCACCGGTTTTCCCATCTTAGGTTTTATTTGGGGGTTTCCATACACAAAAATATTATGTTTATATTGGTGTGATTATTGTTGAATGTTTCTCAGTATTTATTTTCTGCTGCATTACTAGTAAAAGAAACTCATGTGTGGTTATCAGTAAATATTAAAATATACTGTTTTGCCCTAGTTTGAGTTTTTAAGGAAATTTATAGGAAAGACTAAAGCCAATCACCAGTTCAAACTCTATGCATAGAACATGTAAGGTGAGAGCTATCAATCTTAGATTTAAGGAGTAAGCCACGATTTAAGGAATGTTTGAGTAAAATCGATTAGGGGTGTCAGAAATGTTACTCAAGCGAAATGGAACAATGACTTATGGAATTAAATGTTAGATCTAGGATTAGTGTGTTTACTCGATTGATCAAATCTGGAACCGTGGGAGAATTTAGATAGAAATTGGGGAAATTTCCAAGGTAGTGTTTGCTCAAAGAATTAGGGTTTACGATACACTCAATTTGATGCTTGGATGTATGTTTTGATAGTATGCAGAAATTCCAAGCATAACTGGAAACACAAAACACCAGGAAACACATTGACAGTACATAATGGGCGTTTTTCCTAGGGATCAGTGCTGCTTTTAGATGGGTAAATGGAGTCCAATGATGACGCCGACGCCTAGGAGGGAGGATAGGTTTATAATGATGGCCAACAAATCCCAGATCATGAAAATTGCAGATTCCATGTGCAATATGGCATGGTGAATTTTCCTACTTTCTACAAGTGATTTTTAGTGAAGTGTGTGTGACGTGCAATGCATAAAAATTAAAACACAGAGAAATAAACCGAGAGACTTACCTGGAACATGTAGATGTCTACCTAGATGATGAAGATTGCTTCCTCATAGATCATGTGAGGGATCCAGACAAGGTCTTGGTGAAGAAATGTTTTGCTCAGTGACCCTAGCGCCCCTTTCTACCTGTCACACCAAGGAAATCAATTAGCAAGGACAAATTGATCGGGATTTGCAAATAAAGAAGATAACGAAAATGAGAAATCATAAAGAAGTAAACACTCCGTAATAAACGAAATCGAAAGACGACCACAAGGTGAGTCCCCCCACCAATGCGCCTCCTTCAATTTGCCTCCTTCACCTGCAAATCAAACTGGATACGAAAAGATACAAGAACTACGCCATAATAACTCAATGCAAGAGATAAACAATTTCAGTCATTACCACATTCATCTGTCTACTGAGACACAAGTATTGAATCCCATAAAAATCTCTTTATTAGAAGTTCCAATGCCAGAGCTCATGCTTTACAATGAGGGGGGGGGGGGTCCTCATCTTTATATAGCTTTTGAGAGACGCAAACCCTAACTCACTTTTACATCTGATGGTTGAGATTATAACATCAGCAACGGTGGAGATCAATGCATGGAGCAAGTTGACTAGATCAAGGGGGGTGCACTCTTTGCCCAATGATGCCTTGTCTAAGTCAAATCATAAGATAACATAAGATATGTCATGATAATACATCAAAGGGGGTCACTAGGGGCTTAATTCTCCATAGGCCTCATTACAACATCAAATCATAAGATATAACAATGTGATACATCATTTGGCCAAGGTGAGGCGCACCCCTTGCGGGACATCCTCCTTGGATGAGCCAAAATAAATAATGCCGGACAAACTGATGACTGAAACTGGTGAAGAAGTGTCCAGAGAGCCATAATACATCATCTGGATAGATTTCCCTGCAATTTCCTTGACCACACAAGCCAAATCGATTTTCCCAGTGGTTTCCTAGTTCATTTTTTGATGGTACAATCTTTGAAAATCATAAAAATTATCATATCTTCCTTCATGCTGAGATCTGGGGCAAATTGATTGCACAAGAGTATTTAGAGACATAGAAGAATGGTATAAGTGACTACTCATACCCCCTAGAACAATGTGGTGCTCTAGGAGAACCAAAATCACTGCAATCATAATATAATCTTACCAATAACAAAGTGATAATAATCATTGATAATGCAATCTGAGGCCAAACTTCGAAAATAAAAATCGTAGTATTGGTCCTGGGCATGTCCGGAGTAAATATAAGCACTGCCAAAATTTTGGCCACTACCTTAGGAACCATGTTTGACTTGGTCAACTGGGTTGACCAGGTCAAAGTACCCCAACTGAATGTGAGATGCTGAACTAACCTAAACCCATAGGCATCCAAGATAAGAACTGCTCCAATATGTATATTAAAACCCAACTTGAATTATGTTATTTAGAATCATGGTGACAATAAATAATAATAATCAATAGGATATAGTTGTGTGTTTTAAACAATCATTGAATCCTCTGGAAGTCTCTTGTATATGCCATACTTACAAGGTTTAAACAATTTGCTAGTTGTTTCCCACCTATTTCGACTAGGTGGCAACTCCATGTACATGAAAATGTACATAGTTGTACTAATGGTACCTTGGAAAAAATCTGAGGATTTTTCCACTTCTGCAGGGCAATTGCCCCTTTGTAAAATGAAATGTCCGCTCCCCTGCGTGGGAAAATTAATGTAATTATATGTGCTAGTGTGGGTCATATGATATGGATGCCACACCATGGAACTGGTTGTTAGGGAAGTCCCCTCATCGAGTGTTTTTTCCCTTTCCAATTGATCTTGTTGAGTAAACGATTTTAATTGGTTTGGTTTTTCACTCAAAATCCTCCAAAGTGGTGACGGACGTTCTAACAGTCAAGTCCATGAGGTTGCTAAGGCTTCAAAATGATATTCATGACCATGCTAGGCATTTGTATAGAGTCTTGCGGAGTTTCGTTATGTTGTTGTATTTTTATTTATTTTTTCTAGTTAATTAATTTCACCCCTTGGTGGTTAATTAACTCAATTTTGATGTAATAATGTAATTGCTCAAGCACTGGCATTTTGTAATAGGGGCTATGAATGCAAAGTAAATTGCTATGAAACCCCCTAAGCCACTGCTTCGAGTCCCATGTCATTCTGACAGGTGGTTGAGGAAATAGACCATTTTTGGCTAAGCAAGGTCTATTTTTCCTAGGGGATTAATTATTTTCCCTAAGTCAAAAATTCACATTATTTGATTTTGAAGGAAAAAATCAAATAATGCCATGGTAATTTTGTTTGGGGGTTACTAAGCCTAGGAAAAATTTATTTTGAATTTTTCCACCCCCCCATGGCCAAGATATAATTTTTCCAAGTTTATTTTTGATTTTTCCTAAGTCAAAATTGGAAAAATTAAAAAATATTAATTTGAAAAATTAAATCTAAGGTGAATTTTAATTTTAACCTAAGTCTAGAGGTTAAAAGTATTTTTGGAGCAAATGGCAAAGTCAAGGCCAAAGTTAGAGTCATGTCCAAGGGAAAAGCCCTAAGTTTAGTGGGGCGGCCATGTTAGAGGCTCCTCTAAAGTGGGGCGTCATCATAAAAAACCCACAAAGGAAGGCGCTAATGTAATGAGGAGGCCGCCATATGTAGTGAAGGCGCTAGTGTTATAAGAAGGGCGTCACACTAATTTAGAGGGCGCTATCTGTAAAGATGGGGGCGCTATCAAATTAAATGGGGCGCTATTCAATATAGTGAGGGCGTTAATGCATTTAGAGGGGCGCCACATGAAATAGAAGGGCGCTAGTTTGGAGGAGCGCCACCACATTTGGAGGAGGGCGGCCACACTTGGGCCCACGTTTTGGTCAAAGCCAAATCAAAGAGGGGGTCATGTTCCATTATTAGCCCTTGGATGATTTTTTTTAAGTGGGAAACCCTAGATCTAAGGGTGCAAAATGAATGAGACATGGATCAAGCTTCTAAGCCATTGATTGAAAATAATCTAAGGGTGGAGATTGATTGAGAAGAATGTAAAGTCAAAAACCTAGATCTAGTGGTGGAGATTTAACCTAGATCTAGATCTAATCTCAGCCATTGATCTTCAAGGGGTTGGGGTCTTCTTCAACTATATAATGAGGGTCTCACTCCCTCATTTGACAATGATCTCTCATGCTATTGTAATGCTGCCGGAATATTTCTCCACTCTTCTCTCATATTCTTTTGGCTATTGTAATCTTCTTGCCCTAGTTGGGCTTAATACAAGTAAATGGTTGGAGGAATTTTGGTGGCTCTTGTCTACATTTTGTGTTTCTTGTGAGGTAACCTGCTTTATGTTTATTTAGTTGCATTTGTATTAGCTTAGATAGCTCTCCACAAAGTATTTTGTGGAGAGACTTGTAGGTAGAAGTATTTTTACCTGCATTTGTGAATAGATTAGTAAGACTCTACAAAGTATTTTGTAGGGTTTATTTATGTGCTCACCTCTTTGCTTATATTTTGCAGCTCTTATAAGTTTATTTGCAGGGATCTAAAGCAAAAGAGTACCTTCTCCATTGGTTTAAAAAGTCTGTTCTCATTTTCGCACTTTTGTTTAAGAGGGTTTTAAAACTCAGTTTTTATCACTGTATAGTGATAAAAAATTTGGTTTTAAAGCCCCAACCCTTAATACATTAATTAAATACTTTAATTCTGCTGTTTTAACATCATTTAGGTGGCTGGAAACTCAGTTTTCAGCCCTCTAAACTTCATATTTCTGTTATCTTTCAACTCAGATTTTTTACTGTAAATTAGTGATTTTTTGGGACTAACTTTTTCTGACAAATTCTTTGAGTTTTCTGTGATTTCCAGCAAGCAAAGCTTGCTGGTTTGTGACAGGTTTTGCACAGGTGAAGGGGAGGTGTTGCCCAAATTGGCCCAGAAATACCTCAACCTTCAACCAGTTCCAAAAAGGGTTCAAACTCTCACCCTTCTTTCATCTTTTTCTGATAATTGTAAGCCCCAACGAGAAGTTCTCTTGGAGTATTCTGCAAAATTTATAAGCACTTGTAATCTATGTGTAAATAGATTAAAAAGTAGAGTAGGAAGTAAAATACTAGTTGCTTGGATTCTGTTTATGCAATTTCTTCTGTTTACCCACCTATCTTTGTGACAGACCACCATCTCTGTCACAAAGATTGTTGTGAGGTTAGGATTTGCTAGTTTCATTTTCTGTTCACCCACCTATCTCTGTTACAGACCACCATCTTTGTAACAGAGATTGTTGTGAGGTTAGTATAATCTGTTTTATTTTTACTGTTTACCCACCTATCTTTGTGACAGACCACCATCTCTATCATAAAGATTGCTGTGCGGTTGAGCATTGCTTTAGCTAGTTAGAATTTCTTTCAAGTTTCAGTAATTTTATTTTCTGTTAAAAAGTAACCATACAACTCATCTATCCTGTGTATCCTCTATCCACTTGTCATCTCCCTTTAGGGACTCAAGTTGGATATGAAAAGCAGGAGAAGTGGGGGCTTAGGTAATTAAAACAACTTTTCTTTTCCTGTTACAATCACACATTTTTTTTTATTTTCAGTCCAAGATCAAGTACCAACACCTCCCATAAGGGATACCGCTTGGTTGATCTTGTTGACAGCTTAAAATTTACCTTGCATATTAACCACCAAGACTTAAAATTAACCCCTAAAATTAATCAACAAAAGCTTCTCTATTTCCTGCTCCTCTACTCGGTTATCACCCTTCGGGGTACTCACGAGATACGACAGGGGATAGAGGAGTCTTAGTTTAATAGGCATCCATCTAGCCGTTTTTCCTGTCAACTAAAAACAGTGACCTCAGGAAGCTAGAAGGGGTAGTAGACCGTGGGGGGTCTCTAGGCGCTTTGACGTCCTCCTTGTTGAGCACCGGGGCATTGGGGTTTGACCTGTGAGCTACGGGTGGGCTTTGTTCCCACTTTGTTGAGCGCAACAGCATTCCTTCTTTGACTTGAGAAGTACTAGATTGGGGTAGTCACACCACCAATTCTAAAACTAACTTCTAGAAGAAAAACTCTAATAAAATTCATTAAAATTAACCAAGAGACATTGCAAAACGTCCTACAAACACAGGTCATTGCTATCACCTTGCTGTTCAAGGTTTTCACTGCAAGCACTTTTATTTTTGCAAGCTCTTCACTTTTCAGTTACAAGCATTTCATTTCAGTTTCGCAAATTCTTGTGGTGGCATCTTTAATTCATGGTTTAGTAATCTGAGATCTTGTGTAACACAAATTTTTGGGGTAATAGCTTGACAATTGTTCCATTATTCAATTTGTTACAACTGTGGATACTGCTGATATTGGTTAACTGCTCATTTATTATTGTTTATATTGTTTAATTGGGATAACACCTAAACTGTGGTTTAATTAACTTACATTTCAATTTCAGTTGTAAATCTGTAAAGTTATAATTTTAGACTCCATTTGTAATAGGCACTGGTCTTTATTTATCTCAAGGTCAGCTTGTCATTAAAAGGAAGTCTTTGCATTTGCATGCTGCTTGTCATTCCTTAGATAATATAAAAGCTTAGCCTCACAAGTCTTAATAAAAGATCCCTTTAATTAGTTTGTAATTAATTGATAAATATGGAACTAAGCTTTCCTTTAGGGACTACCCCCCTTGTCTCTGTTGGGATCTTGCCTAAACGGAGGAGTTGTGGACTGTGGTGACAGTGGTCCCCAGCTCTCACTTGCCTCCAAGGACACACATAGCAGGTTGTGACTTTCCTGTGTCTTAAAGTGTGAATTAGGCGGCAACACTAGTGTTGGATGAAGGTGGTAAGCAAGGCTAAGGTAATAGGGAAATGACTTATAGTTGATTTTGACCATATGATCTGTCCGAATGATGACAAGTACACATAACCACAATGACATATGTATGACAGATAAACAATAGGGAATGGTGGTGTCTCACAAGTGGATGAGTTGATCTGAAAAGAGTCTATTCAACTTTAACATGTCTACAACTCACATCCAAGCTAGCAATTAAGCTTCGTGAGGATCTTGTCTAGGACCCTTGCATTGAGTACCCAAGAAACTGTAGTGAAGAGATCCTAGGGGACACTTATAATTAGCTGTCCCTTACTCCATCTCACATCAAAAACCGTAGGCTCTGGGAGGAGTTAATCATTACATTTCAATAAGATGACCAACAATCTTTAGATTTAGCATTTATTTATCCATTGCTCTATTTTGGCCTTTCACAATTTCATTTCATAGCCCTTTTTGAGTTGTGTCTAAAGACAATTTGTATTTTTATTTGAGGGCTTGCATTTTTCAATATATAGCATATAACACATAATGCATGTAATGATGGTAGACATATTGCTAAAGACATAAGCCCTTTTTGAGTTGTGTCTAAAGACAATTTGTATTTTTATTTGAGGGCTTGCATTTTTCAATATATAGCATATAACACATAATGCATGTAATGATGGTAGACATATTGCTTCAAGTTTTAGTTGACATTCTTCAGGCAACTAGGGGGGAATATCCACAGTCAAGACCAAACATCCGGGGCAACTGACCAGAGAGGTCAAGGATTCAAAACCTAACTCACCTAAGCTCGGGAACCAACATCCCAACGGGTTCTCCTGGCCCAGAAGGATCAAGTATTCGACAAGTTTTGTTGCACAAGTCAGAGCCGAGACACAAAACAACATGGGATCCATCATGAACATGGGTCAAAGTAGGGAAGATGATCTTCAATCTCATAGGTCTCAGTCAATCATAAGTCATGGGAGGAAAATCAAATATGGATGAACTAGATGGATGGGGACAAGTGATACTTGGAACCAACAAAGCACTAAGGTTCAAAAGTTGTGTAAAGCATGGCATAAGCAATAGTCTTCAACATACTCTTTAATCATTCACAACACAGGTTTAGGTATTAATACAAATGTAATATAAGCACAGGTCACCATTATCATCCTAACATAACACGCTTAGGTGTTTAACATACTTCAAAGAGCAAAATCCAAACAAGGAACCATATACTTGATCTCACCATATACCTGTCTCTATCTGATATGCCCATATGTAACTGTGTGTACCATATCTGCTACTCTGCTTGAATGAACTAGGTCACCAATGAAATCATCTCAATGGAGAAGGAGATATCGGTCTTGGCAAGGAAACAATCTGAAACTACTACTGAACAAAGGCTCTGGATGGCTCACAAACTCAATGATCCATGCTATAACCCCATCTGAATGAATAGCTCGGAAAAATAAAGAGATCAATCTGTATGCTGCATCATGGTAGCCCAACTGCAATATATATGTGATAACAGGTCCTTTTCCCACCGCAACTCATTTACCCATTATAAACTTCTGAGAGTCTCAATAAGAGAGAAGCTCTAATACCATGTAAATTTTCCTTACCCTTGGTGAATACTGTTGTTATGTTTTCAAATAAATGAAATAATATTTTATTTGCGGAAATTAATTTCTTCACATAGCAGCATTTACATACACAGTGGGAAAATGAAGAAAGAAAGCATGAAACAAATAACACATGCATGTACTCCTTGAAATCAACTTTTCATTTAAACTTCAAAGCTTACAAGAAAACCTCCACCGCTGCCAATAAATTACAGTAGTATGGTACAATCAAACAAGGAATTTTTTTTGCAAACTTACAAGACAAATTTGCCCATCAAAACTAAGGAAAATCATCCACAAAAAGCAAGAAAGCTTGCTGCAGACTTACAACCTGCTGTTTAGCCATTCGTATGACTGTATAGACCTGTTCTATATTGCTATATGAAGATGTCCGTACATCTATTCAAAATTCCATGCAATTGTATAGAATCCGTGTGGCCTTGCAGTGCTGATCCGTAAAACTGCATAGATTGTTGTCTCTGCTGGCTACAACTTGAAATATGCTTGGTAGCTCAATTGGGCTTCTCTTCGACATTCTAATTTTGCTTCTCTGTCAATTTTCTTCACCTTCCGCCCGACCTATCATCGTGAAGAATTAATGTGTCCTTTCTCTCCACTTTGACTTGCCTTTATACTTTCGTTGAAACCCTAATTTACCAATAACCTAATCTCATGATGAGATTAACAATTGAGATTAATCTAAATCACTAATGCATTAAAATGCACTTTATTAGACTGAACAACTAGTTAAAAGACTTTCACTATATAAATAAAGTGAATTACAAAATAGATTTATTTGGATGACTTCTTGCGTGTTTGACACCTAACCTATGCAGAAGTTCCTGTTTGAGCTACAAAACATCAATGAAAACCGACCGGTTTGGTCTTTTGTATTGCCCCCGCCGCAGTGAAATTGAAGTGAGTAATATGAAATGGTAATTTTAATGACATTCTCATCTTTCATTTTTTGTCCTTCTACTTAAATGCTTAACATTACCATTAATTTTTTCAAAATGTTTGAGAGTGGTTCCAACCTCATCAGACTTCATATGCAAAAAGTAGAATCTTATATCTCATTCAGAATTCATTTTAGGATTGCAACGTTTCCACTGGATTTTATCATGTATGAGGACAAGGGATTGGAATTTGATCAAGCGCATCAACTTCTGTATGTACCTTAATGTTGGTGGTGTTATTGCTTGATTTTTGAAGTTGATTGAACTACTCTATCGCGACTTTAATAAAACTGTAAACTTCAGTGAAGCAGAATCACTTATTAAGCATGGAAATCTCTTTCTACCTTATTTTAATGCTTGGATTAAGAAGTTTCATCAAAATTGTAGGTTGTTGACAATGTTCTTGGAGGATCAACTTCGAAATTTGAGGTAGAGGCAAGGGCTTGAGCGTAGAGAAGGAGGGAACATGTTGCTATTGATGAATAGGATCCCAATTAATGAATTGGTGCCATTTTGATATATTGTGTCTTGACTCTTGAGTCTTTGACCCATATATATCTAAGTCATAGGGTTCGCCGAACCTCAAAAAAAAAAAGGTTCGTTCAGGTTTGCCGAACCTAAAGCCGAACCTAATCGACCCGAACCCGAACTTAATGCCGAACCTAATTGCGAACCTAATCGAATTTTATTTAGGTTCGATTTTTTGATTGAAAAAAATAAAAATAAAAATAAAAAATCAAAACATTAAAAAAAAACGGGAAAAAGGCCTGATACCTAGCTTACCTGACCTGATGTTTGGCATTGTCACTTCCATCGGCTGTCGCAACTCTTTGCAGTCTGCAACTCGATATCGCACCATTGCTTGTTCCTTCGTGATTCAGTGCACACCAGCGATCTATATCGCACCATTGCTTGTTCCTCCGTGATTCAGTGCACACCAGCGATCGATATTGCACCATTGCGATTGTTCCTCCATGATTCACAGTGCATAGTGCACGCCAACGATCGAGGGAGTCTGATCAAGCTACGTCTTGCATAGTGCAAGCATCACGATTTCGTGGTCATTTTCTTGGACGCAAGGGTTCAAATTTCAGCCGACCCGGGGCCGTTGCCCATCGGTGGGTCGTTCCAGGCGATTGGTTCGACGTTTTCATGATTTGAGAGGAAAAGTGTCGGGGTCTGGGCCCATTCTACTCGGTGTGGTTGTTTCACTGATATTTCTCTGCATTTTCCATTCTCCCATCTGTTTGAAATTTCATAATTATTCAGGACTGAAGGCAACCACATTCCTTTTTCCAAGCAAGTAGCAGTCATTGATTGATTGACAGTGGACACAATAGATTAAGCAATTGGGATTCGGAAATGTATAAATAGTTCAGTCGTTTGCGATAATTTTCTTGGACACCAAGGTTCAAACTTCAGTCGACTATGATTTCTTGGTCGGCAGACTTCAACAGACCGTGATTTCTTGGACGCCGAGGTTCAGGCAATTGAAAACTTCCAACTGGTAAGTTAAATATATTAATGATAAATGTTGTGTTTATTTATTTTTATAAGATTTTATAAATGTCGTGTTTTTCTTTATAAGATTGATCAATGGCACTAGGTTACTGCAACACATTATTTTAATTTTCAATGGTAATACACAAAGCCATAAAACAAACCAACCAAATTCTAAAACATGATTTGTAAAAAAAATAACGCAGAAACATTTGCCATGGCACCTCCAAAAGCATCAGCAGAAGCATGGAAACATATGGAAAAATTGGATGGGCCAACTGGAAGACATGTGAAATGTAAGCTGTGTAACATTGAGTTTGTTGGGTCTTTAACAAGACTAATGGACCATCTAGTTTCTATCAGCAATGGGAGAGGAGGTGGAGTTGAAGGCTGCAAAGTGGTGTCTGCAAAATTGAAGGAGATACTTCAAAAGGATTATGACAAGATAAAGAGGGCCAAGCAGGTGCAAGAAAACAAAAAACAACGTGTTCAATCAGAGATTGAAATGAATTACAGGCTCAACCCATTTTCCTCATTTTTTCCAACCATGTCTATAGCTGCAAGTTCCCATCAGCAAGTAAAGACAAGTGGGACACCTACACTAAACACATTGTGGAAGCCTGCACAAAAGCAAGAAGTTGATGATGCTTTTTGAATTTGCCATCCCATTTAATGTGTTTCGGAGCCCTTACTTTATCAATGCATGTAAGAAGATATCAGATTTTGGAAAAGGATATGTACTTCCCAGTTCTGAGACAATGAGGACCACGCTTCTGAAGAGGTCAAAAGAAAGGGTGACAGGCAGATTGGCTAGCATCAAAGAGTCTTGGAAACAAACAGGGTGCACCATTTTATTAGACGGTTGGTCAGATATGTGTCATAGGCCGTTGATAAATGTGCTGGTTTATTGCCCCAAAGGGGTAATATTTTTGAAGGTAGTTGATGCATCTGGGCAAAAACAACTTCTGATTACATTTTCAAGATTTTAGAGGAATCCATTTATGAAGTTGGGGAAGAAAATGTGGTCCAAGTCGTAATTAATAGTGCCTCAAACTGTGTGGGCGCTGGAAAGATGATAATGGAGAAGTTCCAAAAAATTTATTGGACTCCTTGTGCTGCTCACTGCCTTGATTTACTGTTGCATGATTTGGCAAAATTTCCATGGATTAATGATGCAGTTTGAAAGGGGAAACATATTTGTCATTTCATATTTAACCATCACCTCACATTGAGCTTGTACAGGAAGCAAGCAACTAAAGAGCTACTAAGGCCATGTGATACCAGATTTGCCACATATTATATCACTCTTAGAAGAGTGGTTGAGGAGAAGGCAAGCATAAGACGTGTTATTTGTAACAGTGAGTGGGAAAACTCTCGCCTTTCAAAAGATGCTAAAGGGAAGGAGATTGAAGAAATCAATTTGACCAATGCTTTTTGGGAAAATGCCGTGAAGGTTTTAAAAGTATGTGAGCCAATTGTTCATATGCTTCGCATGGTTGATAGTGACACCCCTTGTATGGGTTTTGTTTACGAAGGCATGGATAGTTGTAAGGAAGATATTACAAAATCCTTTGACAACATGGAAAATGAATACATGGAAATATGGGAGGTAATAGATGAAGGATGGAAGTTGTTGCATAGCCCTTTGCATGTAGCAGCTTGTTACTTGGACCCAAGATTGTTTGGGATAGAAAGAAATAATGATGCAGAAGTCATGAATGCCCTTTATGATGCTATTGAGCGGTTAACTCCAGATATTGAAGAATCGAGGAGGCTTAGAGAGCAACTTCGGGCATACAGGTTAGAAGAGGGGTTATTTGGAAGAACCTCTGCCAAAAATGATAGGGCCAATATTCCTCCAGGGAGATGGTGGCAGTTTTATGGAGCAGAGTCACGTGAATTGCAGCGTTTTGCAATTTGTGTTTTGAGCCAAGGATCAAGTGCATCACCTTGTGAAAGGAACTGGAGTAGCTTGAACCATATCCAGTCCAAGAAAAGAAATAGGTTGTTTTCTACAAGGTTGGAAGACCTTGTTTATGTGCGCAGCAATTTGCAATTGGCCATAAGCAGTGTGGCCAAAGATTCATTCGGTTCCTCTCACCCATGGATTGGGCATAGTCCGAGTGAAGAAGAAGATGATCTTAACATTGATGGTGACACTAGTGATCAACCTATTGATGATAGAGTTCCACATATTGATGAATTTGATGATCATAGTTCTAGTGGCTTTACCACCCCATGTGATATTGATGATTTAGAGCTTTATGATGTTACACATAGGTCACACGAATAGGAGTTTTGATTATGTTTTAAATTTTGTGAAACAATTCCAAGGATTATCGCTATTGACATTATGGACATCCATTTATATTTTGAAATTTGAAGAATATGTTCTACTTCATTTTTGCATTTTGAAAAATAGGTTCTACTTCTTTTTGCAATTTGTAGTTGCACTATAAATATGTGTTTAAATATTAATAAAACATTGATGCTTGGATTTTGTCATTATTAAACATATGTGCATTGTTTATTGTTCATGATTCTTATTGGTTATTGTTTATTGATCATGTATGCCGATGCTTATTTTTAGTTATTTATGTTGTTTATTCTATATATTTAGCTCTAGCCTCTCATATATTTTTGTTATTCATGCTATGCCTATATTTATTGATCATGTATCTCTATATTAATTTAAGTTGTCTATAAATTAAATGCTCTCTATAATTTGAAATAGCAGGCTTGTAGTCTGCATAAGAACACACCAAACAACCCTAGGAACAAACTGCTGCTATGGGAAGCATGCAAATCTACTATTAAACAACTAAAACATGCTCTTAAATGCATAAACCTCTGAGCAGACTTGTCATAAACAACAAGTATATATGATGAAAGTTTGTCATAAACAACAAGTATATATGATGAAAGTTTATATATATATATATATTCGAACCTAATGTCAAACCTCATCTGAACCTCATCGAAAAATTCGAACCTGAACCGAACCTAATCCTCGCCGAACCCGAACCCGAACCTGAACCCGAACCATGTGACTTAGATGTATATATATATATATGAGTAGACTTTGTATACTTTCTCTAATGGTTTGGAGTCTTTAATATATATTTTTTCATTAAAATTGTAAAATTTTATGTATTTCGTAGTAGTTCGAGTTATTGAAATCAAACCGCTCCGAGTCATTGCCGATTTCGAGTTTGAGCCATGTTAACCCTCAACCGATTCAGAGTTCGGTTCCGAGTTTTAAAACATTGGTCACAACCTAACAAAGGCAACTCTCCACCACCTGTACTTCATGCTACTAGCTGATATCAATCTCTCTAGGAAGTAGCTCAACAACTTAACAAATACAAATTGAAACCTTCTTCCTTATGCTTCATACAACATACAATATAGCTTTCCCAAGTAATTTGACCTCTTTCTCAATAATAGCTACATGCACTGTAAACGCTCAACACCTCTACTATGAAATAGGTCGAATCTGTTTGAATTAAGGGACATCCATGATGAAGAAGCTTTCAAGCAACGTCAAATTCTCTGGAGAGGATTAATTCCCAAAATAACTCCCTTAAATAACTCATGTGATCCGTAAAAAATAGGGTAAAAAATCGGGTTATGTAGATTTTTCACAAGTTTCAGCCTCTGGTTATAAGTTAAAAAATATTTGTCTAGGTTTACTTCATTCTCAGAAATTTAAAATGCTAGAAATAAACATAAATATCAGACTTAATAACACTGCTGTAACTTCACTTTTCATGGACATAAAGTAAATAAAATGCATGCCATTCAACATAGTACTCAGGAATTTTTGGCCAATGGCCCTGGAAAAACCCACAAGGGGAAAACCAGTAAGAGAGAGAGGGTTTTTATTATGCTTCTAGGAAAAAATCAGACATTCATTTACAGTCAAAATCCAACTTATCTCAACCCAATAGGATACCTCGTTTTTTTGTGCAAATGTTGCCTTGATTTTTGTGCAATATTTTTCTTGAAATCAGTGCCGAAATAGCAGCAAACCTCAGCCTCGATTTCTGTGCAAAAATGGAAAATTTCTGCCCTTGATTTTTGTGCATACACAGCAGGAAATCTATACAGTACGAACAACATTAAATGCTCTCGTACAGTCCTCGAAAACTGTGCTTGGAAAATGCTTACTAACCTCGAAACTCGTGCCTGTCCTTTCCCTCGATTTTTGTACCAAAGATAAACCTTGGAAACCATGCCCAAAACTGTATAGTACGGATTTCGTACTTCCTTGAAATATGTGCCTGCAATTAATGCAACCGTACACTCCTTGTGTTATGTGCAAAGCAATGAAGGATGCCTCAAAAATTGTGCCCACCAAAAATCTCCAGCAGGGTGTCTCGAAAATCGTGCCCATTCTCTTCTTCTTCTCTCTTCAGCTCTCTCAGCGCTTCTTCTCTCAAGAATGAAGCAAAATTCCTTTTCCTTGCCTTTTTGAGTGAACCCTAGGGTGAATCTAATGGTGGAGATTAGATTAGATCAATGGATGAAATTAATTGCTTATATTTTATTCTCGAAATATTAATTTCACTCACCCACTTAAATTTATCAAAAAGTGACTTTAACACTCTAAAGTAAAATTAAATGCTTCACTTAAGTTATTTAATGCAAGGGTCACTTTATGTCCCCTCTCTAAGTGACTAAGGCTAACGTCACCTAGGTGAACACCTCCCTAGGTACAGAACTAACACTCCCTCTTACCGAGGAAGGTGTTCTGAACCACTCCCAACTTGTCTCTGAAGAAGACAAACTTGCCCCTCCGCAAAGATTTCGTCAGTATGTCTGCTACCTGCTCATCAGTGGAAATATACTAAAGCGTAACTGGCCCTCTCTGAACATAGTCTCGGATGAAATGATATCTGATCTCAATGTGCTTTGATCGGTCATGAAATACTGGATTCTCAGAGAGCTGGATGTAACTCTGATTGTCACAGTAGATCACCGTAGGCTTCAGCTCCTGACCAAATAAATTCACAAGCAACTTGCGAAGCTACAAATCCTCGCAGCTGGCCTGATTGGCTGCCATATACTCAACCTCTACAGAACTCAATGCAACAGATTTCTTCTTCTGACTGAACCACGACACTGCTGCCAAGCCCAAACTGAAACAACAACTGGAAGTGCTCTTTTGGTTTGCCACACTACCTGCCCAATCTGAGTCTATATAACCAACCAATCTGATCCCCTCTGACCTCTTGTAGTCCAGACCAAAATCCACTGTCCCTGCTAAATAACGCAACACATGTTTTGAAGTGACCCAATGCACACTCCTGGGCTCAACCAAGAATTGGCTAAGAGTGTTCACTGCAAAACATAAATCTGGCCGAGTGTTGACCAGATACATCAATGACCCAATAAGTTGACGTAATAAAGTAAGATCCACCAACTCTCCCTCAGAAGCATGAAGCTTCTTCTAGTTGGTGATCATAGGTGTCGACATAGGCCTGCAATCCTCCATCCTGAATCTCCTTAAAATATCAACGACATACTTTCCCTGTCCCAGGAAAATATGTCCAGGCTCCTGCTAAATCTCCAATCCCAGAAAATAATGCATCAGTCCAATAGCAGTCATCTCATTCTCTGCTGCAAGATCCTTCTTGCAAGTTGCAATGGGTCTCTCTCTCTCTGTGATAAACAAGTCATCAACATATAGCAGAAGAATAAGCAGATCATCTCCAACCATGATGAAGTACAGATTCAGATATGCTTCACTCTTCTGAAACCCCATACTTAGCAAGTATCGATCTTGGAGTACCAAGCTCTAGGAGCTTGCTTCAGCCCATAAAGGGCTTTCTTCAACCTGCAAACATGAGACTCTCTCTCATGAATCTCAAAGCCCTGAGGCTGCTCAACATAGATATGATCTTGTATGATCCCATTGAGATATGCGGTCTTCACATCAATCTGATGGATCTTCCAACCCATTTCCGCTGCAATGGAGATCAATCCCCTGATAGAAGTATATTGCGCAACCAGCGCAAAAGTCTCATCATAATCAATGCCCTCAACCTGTGAAAACCCCTGTGCTACAAACCTGGCATTGTATTGCTCCACACTCCCATCCGCTGCATGATTTAGCTTGTAAAGCCATCGAGAAGTCACCACTGAATTCCCCTCAGGTCTTGGAACTATCTCCCATACATCATTCTTCATGATGGAATGGTACTCATCCATCATGGCATCTCTCCAAACCGAATGCTGGGAGGCCTCCTCAAAAGTAAAAGGCTCAGAATCATGTGTACTAGCCACCAACAACATGCCCAATTTGTCAGGCATCTTGATGGCCCTCACTAAATCCCTGGGTGTCCCAACTTTCATAGCTTCCTTGAAAGTCTCTTGAAGCCACTTAGGCTTCTTCTTCCCTAAAGACTGCTCCCACACTGATCTGTCCTCATTTGAAGAACTACCAGAGCTAGTACCCTTAGTAACCTGTGAACCTGAAGCAGGTGTACCAACACCAGGTATACTCGGTAATCTTGATCCCCTGTACGGTGTACCTATAATAGTAGACCCATCACTTGTTCCCGAAGACCCTGCTGGTTGAACCACTGAACCTGGTGAACCTGTGTTTGCACTGTGTGGTCCTGTAACCTCGGAAATCGATGATCCTGACTGCTGCACTGATGGAACCTGTGCAACAACATGAGGTGTAGGAACTTGCTGCTCTCCCTTCTCTGACTCTCTCGACTTCCTGAAGGTCCGCTCCTCCTCAAACTTCACATCCCTTCTCACCACCACTTTCTTCTGAGAGGGAAGGTAAATACGGAAAGCCTTTGAAGTCTCATCATAGCCCACAAAGATGCCCTTCTTTGCAGTGGGCTCCAACTTTGTCCTTTTCTCTGAAGGGACATGAGAGTAAGTGAGACTACCAAATATCTTAAAATGGCTAACTTCAGGCTTCTTGCCTGAAAAACACTCCTTAGGTGTCATGTTCCCCATGACACGATGGGGACTTTTGTTTTGAAGATATACAATTGTGCTGCAAGCCTCAACCCAGAGAAAGAAAGGAAGAGACTGGTCATGTAGCATAGCTCGGGCTGCTCCAACAATGGACTTGTTCTTCCTCTCTGCTACTCCATTTTGCTTTGGAGTATACGGAACTGTCAACTGTCTCCTGATACCCTCCTGTCTGCAAAATCCATCAAACTCCTTAGAGGTATACTCACCCCCGTTATTCGATCTAAGAACTTGGATCTTCCTCCTTGTTTGGTTCTCCATAAGAGCTTTGAACTCTTGGAACCTCTGCAAGACTTCCTCAGACTTCTTGCTCTTCAGAAAGTAGATCCAGGTCTTCCTGAAATGGTCATTAATGAATGTCACATAATACTCGTATCCTCTCAAGGAAACAAAAGACATCGGTCCGCACAAATCTGAATGTATCAAGTCAAGGACCCCAACTGACCTGCTATCATTGCTAGGAGAAGCAGTCTTGGTGTACTTTTCCAAAGCACACCCCTTGCACACATCACTCTGCCCTGTGCTGAACTCTGGTAAACCTGTAACCATATGTCTGAACAACCCCAAGGTTGGATGATGCAAGTGAGCTATCCTCCTATGCCAAAGCTCACAAATCTCACTACCGCTGCTATGTGCCAAGGCATGCTGAGGCTGAAACAAGAGCCTATACAGTTTCCCACATCTAACTGCAATGGCAACTGAAGCAGATGGTTCTGTAGTCTTCGGAAACATATGCACGTGTCCATCTAGGAAAGACACCCCATGACCCTGATCCTCGATCATGGAAACTGACACTAGGTTCTTATTCATCCCAGGTACATACAATACATCTCGCAACACCATGGTACTCATGGACTCCCTCTGAAAGGTAATGGTCCTATGTCCAACAGCTCTGACTATCGAGTCATCTCCCAACACAACCTCCACATCTGTCTTTGTTTGTGAAAGCTCGGAGAACATCTTACGAGCACCTGTCATGTGGCTCGAGGCTTCGCTATCTATATACCAAGTGTTGGAAGTAGATGCATTGTAGGAATGGTCTGTCACCAGGGAAAACTCTCTTTGTTTGCCAACATTCGCATTGGTGAGAATAGATGCTCTCTCAATCTCAACATGCCCAGTGCATAGTGAAAACTCACTCTGAAATCTCACAGCAAAGTCATCGACTTCCGCTGAAGCTACTGCTTCTCTACCCAGCATAGTGTCCCATCTTGTGACATGCAAAGCACTTTATAGTGCTCAGATCCTTCTTTTATCCATCTTTCTACTTGGCCCCACCCTTCTTGGGACCCTTCTTGTTCTTCTTCTTCCCCTTTGCTCTCAATACCACATCCTCCTCATCTTGCCTACTAGTCAACCACTGCACTGTAGAAGACCCCTCAGAGTTTCCTCCTGAACAAAATCATCACAGATCCTGTCCTATGATGGTGAGTTCTCTCTAGCCACCAAACCCTGTACAAACACAGCCCAAGGTGCAGTCACCCCATTCAAGGCTGTATGCACTAGCCTATCCTATTATAAAAGGAACCTATCTGAACGTTGTTCAAGCACCTGTTCTGTGATAATAAAGACATGTGACCATGTGCCAAGTCTGAAAAGTACACTGCGAACCGTTAATGCTGTGTCAGTAGACCAACTAACCAATGCACCTCGTAATGTACGCACGAATTGTCGAGCTGGATGGGGAACTCTTGAACTCTGAGCTTTCCTTGAATGTTATCTATGAATATGTACTGTAGATTGGCACTCGGATTTATAAGGTCAAATCCAGTGTTAACAGGTTATTAGATTGTGGTTAAATATTCCCAATTTTGCTCATTTCTTGTGTCAATGCAATGTCTTCAAGTTGTTTTTCTCACTGTGAAGTTGTAACCAGTTAACTGTATTTTTAGTTTATAGTTAAAGTCTTTCAAATGTGATGCATTCATATTTTTTGAACCTTGCTCCTTTATTCCTGTTTGGGTGTAAATATCTAGAAGCTTCTCTAGCATTAGCGAAAGGCCAACAAGGGATCAAATTGCTATGGCACTCTGTTCTCAAGGGATATATGCATAAATTTATTGCTTAAATGGGTTTTCTAAATGTTTTTTCTCTGATTTAGATTGTGCATGATCTCAGATTTGTTTGGAAATTCTCCACTTCTCAAATTATGCTGGAGATGCTGATAGTGGCATTATGCGGGAGACATGGGCAAGATTACTTGATCAAGCTCTCGCTAGAGGTGGTGTAGCTGAAGGTTGCTCAGTGCTAAGGAGAGTTGGATCTAAGTTGTACCCAGGAGATGGGGTTAGCTTGCCTTTAGATACAATATGTCTTCATCTTGAAAAAGCAGCATTGGTGAGCATTTGACATAACTTTTAAGACTCAATCTTTTGTTTAGTTTTATGGTGTTCTTCCAAAATTATATTCTTGTTTTATTGCAATGCATACATATGTTTAGCTGATGTCTGAAAAAAATTATAAGCAACCAAATCAGTTATAAATGACAAACTACTAATAGTTATCCATTGTTTAGATCATATAAATGTGCAGGCAGAGCAAATAAGGCTAGTAATGATTATTTGTCAAGAAATATTTTAATGTTATTCCACTCTACAACATGTTGAGAATGATGTAATTATCACATGTGGCTATGGCAGACCCATATTAATCATTAATGTATGTGGTTAAGGCAAACTTATGATCTTTTATTATGATACTAGGTTTTGGTTAAGGATAACCTAGTCAACTTGTTATGTGGGCCTATAACCCCTCTTAGGGCAGGTGATCTATCTCTTGGATTTGTGATCGATCTTGATCGTTCTTTAGCCCATGGGCATCATTCTTTATCAAAATATTTTTTGTCTAAGGGCACCTACATATTTGGTGTTTTCTAATGTTCATGAGTTAATTTCTCTCTTGTGCTTGGTGATTCTCTCTCTAGTGCACTTGGGTTATATTGGTTATTATTATGTAGCTCTCTCCAGTGTACTTGTGCTAGGCATCTTTTCTCTCTAATGGAATGCATACTACAATCTGGCATGTATGCAATATGTTATTTCTGGTTTAAATTTAAAAGACCATTTCAATATGTACAGAGGCTGAACACCCTAGAAGAAAACAAGTGGAGTTTGATCTACTGATCATTGAAAATAATTTCTATCAAGGCTAATCACCACCTTTTTCTTTTCATATTTAAGTGCTTTATTCTTCTTCTCTTCTGGTGATTGACTGGTCTTCAAGGGTCCTTTGCTTGACCTTGAATTTCATCCTTGTGTAAATTTTTATCATTTTCATTGCCATACATCTCATTTATGTGTCATCATGGACCTCTGCTGCATGGGAGCGCCACCCCTCCCCTCGCTCCTGCTCCCATGCAGCAGAGGTCCCTCCCTTCTTACAAGGTGAGAAGCTCGCTCCCTTCTCGCTCACTTTGGAAGCTTGCTTCCAGAACGCTCCCAAGGCGGTCCCGAGTGCTCCCAAGGCACTCCGTATCTCTCCTATACTAAAAGCTTCTATACTAGGTTGATAATTTGATGACAATGTTATGGCACCTCCCTTCTTTGCCAAGCTCCTATAGAAGTTGTTATGGTTGATCATTTGATGACAACGTTATAAGTTATAACTACTAAATGATTGATCATTTGATGTTATATGGTTTAATCCATGTTTTCTATAGTTAATTCAACATCCTACATGTTATTTTAGATATAAATCCATAAAAATATTTTAAAATATACACTATGTAAAAAACGATCCTGAAATTCTCCCGAAACAAGAGGTTTTGAAAATTTCGCTTTTCGCTCTGCTCCCGCTCCCCACTCCCAACAGCTTAGTCATGAACTAATTGTATAATATCCTTGTAAGACTATATTTCTAAATACCTTTATTTGCCCAGTTAATTTATTCTAGACTGAGCATGGTTTGCTAGATTATTTCATCCCATCTTTGTCGACATCTGCCTAATGCTATGGAATGCATTTTGTTTAGCATGCTATTCTGCCAAAAAGGACGACTGTGAAGTGAATTTTAATTTCTGATATGTTTGCGATAACAGCATTCTAAAAGGTTGTTAGATTCTGGCACCGGAAAGATTGAAGTGGAACTTTGAGGATTGTTTTTTGATTGTACTGGATTTCAGAAGAGTACAAATTTCCATCAAAATGACATCAGATATCCCCTTTTACCATCCCAATGATGGTTGATAGAATAATTAATAGCATGCTCCTGGATTTGAATCTGTCCCATTTGTGGTATTCCATTCACTGCTGAGAACTAGTCTCCAGACCTATTTAGATGAAAACTTTTTAAATTTCTTAGATGGACTATATGAGGATCTGAATAACAGCACCAACTAAATAATGGAGCTATGCAGGACATCTTTCTCTCCTTACCTGCAAAATAGTTTTGTTCAGAGTTGTTTCCTGGAAGTTTCAAATTTGCTCTGACAGTTTACCACAAGGTTTATGCAATTAATTTCATGAATAAAGTCAACTTACTTTGTGATTATGATGCTTCTCATTGTGTAGGAAAGGTCAACTTCAGGACTTGAACCTGTTGGAGATGAAGATGTTGCAAGGGCATTGCTTATTGCATGTAAAGGTGCAGCAGAGCCTGTTCATCGTGCATATGATCGCTTATTATCTAATGGAGCCTTCTTGCCATCTCCAGCACTTCGTTTGCGACTTCTTCGATCGGTATTAACAGTCCTTCGTGAGTGGACACTCTCAGCCCTTGCACAGAGGATGGGCACAAGTGCCAGTGGTGCTTCTCTTATTCTTGGAGGGGTGTTAACCTCTGAGCAAACTGCTTCCATTAATCAAGGGATAAAAGACAAGATCATAAGTGCAGCAACCAGGTTAGTATAAATATGTTGCATGTAGTATTGTTTTTCATATTTTATGGCCATATGACTCTTTGGTTGCAATTCATTGGTTCCGTTAAGGTTAAGTTTAGTGATGGGTTACTTTTGCAGGTATATGACTGATGTTCGTAGATTAGCACTCTCACAGGGGCATACTGAACCTGTATATCGTGGCTTCAAAGAGCTAGAAGAAATGCTGCTAGGGTCATCCACTTTCTAGTTTGTGAGTGTAAAATATTGTTTTCATGGAATTGGATCAGCTTATCTTGTTTGAATATTTTTTTTGTAGATTTTTAGTCTTCTACAACCTTCTGATCATATTCTTATTTCCTTTTGGTCATATTCTTATTTTCATAGGAAAAATGAATTTTCTCATAATTATTGATTCTTGTGTAGAAGCAGACTCTTGTAATTTCGGAGTGCTTGTGTATTAGGTAGTGCTCATTGTTTGTATATCAGGCTAGTGCTCATTGTATGGCCATGACCCATTAGTTGCTAACAATAGGAGTTTCCATGTTCCCTACACATGGAAGTCGTCAGTTGCAAAAAGCAGTCATTAGCACTCCTTTGAGTCAGCATTTTTAACTGTTCCTGAATTTGAAAGTCTTGTTTTATTTAATGGGTCTCCATGTATTGTTTTCTTTGCGTGGTATATTTTCAGTTTCACTAACAAATATTATTAATTCTTACTCATGTTATTAAGCACTGAGATGTCTTTGTTAGGGTTATCTGCATATCAATATTTTCTGTTCTGCTTATGATAAAATCTCTTGTAGACCTGTATGGATTAGCCTACTTACTGAAGTCCAGCACTAGTTTGGATGCTGGCAATGTAGATTTAATTTCTAGGGTCATGCTAACCATTCATCTGTTCAAATAACTTTCTTGAGCTAGTGGGCTTTACACCATTCTGGTCAGGACAGATTCTGAATTCATCATTTGATTTGAGTTCCAGATAGTATATATTTTTGTCATCATACCTGTCCTCAGAAAGGTAAATTTTCATTACTCTCATGGACAAATATCACACCCTAACCTTCTTACTATGATTTTATTGTATTTTACAGCTTTCTTTCACATGTCAGCACAAAATCTTTTTCTTGGGCAGTTTTAATTTCTAGGCTCATGCTAACCATTCATATGGTCAAATAAATTGCTTGAACCAGTGGACTTCACACGCATTTTGATCAGGATAGATTCTGAACTCACCATTGATCTGAAGTCCAGATAGTATATATGTTTGTCATTATACCTTTGTCCTTCACTAATTTATCAATTGTTCCATGGACGGGTATCACTCCCTCCTTACCATGGTTTTGTAGTATTTTACTACTTCCTTTTTTCATGTCAGCACAAAAGCTTTTTCTTGAGACATGTATAGTGAGGAAATCATACATGTTGGGAGGTTTTGTATCTTATAATGCTGATTTTGTGTCATTGAACTACCAAAAGAATATCTGTTTGCATCCGTGTTGGTGGATGTGTCATATTTAATAACCCAGATAAGTGAATTTTCTTGGTGTTTGCTGCCTTGTACTCATTGACATTTGAGGTAGAAAATACAAAATAGCCTTTGTTAGAGTATACTTTCAAGTCATACGTTGATAGTCAATTATGCACCATGGGATTATAGTTCAATACCTCACTCGCTTAAGGAATACCATGCTGATAATACTTCTCCTAGTATTGCATATGCAGCTAACATCTGATATGATATTTGATATTGTTTTCTTGGTGTCTTAACAATGGTGGTCTAATATCTGGAGTTGGCTTCTTAACTTTCTGAAGTTGCATACATTTATATCTTGGGCATCTTTTAAAATTTAAATAAATTATGCTCCAGTGCAAGAAAGTTAAATGTTTAATTACTAACTGAGTTGTAGAAGGCAGAACATTTTTATTGACAGGCTTATAAAAAGTGGCTTGATGTGTCGCAAAATGAAAACACTGATGTCAATGCCAGACACAATTTTGATCGAACTGAATCAAACCCTGCATGTGACATGTCTCAGTGGAAAATGCTTAATAGTGTAAAAGTTGGCCACAACTGCAACCTAGAGGCATAAATTATGCTCATAGTGTTGCAGTTCTAAACTAAATGGATAGATTATGATTTTTAGTGGTTAATGATTGTGATTAAACTCCTCTTATCATATTGACAATGTGCCATGCACTTATCATGGTATAAACTATAGTGAGCTTTAAATGAAACAAAATGATCATGTTACCTATATTTTCTTATATGTCACTTTATGGACGATGCAGAAATTAGTTAATTTTTGAGAAACCAAAAACTGTTTTTAATAGCTTACTGTTGGTACTAATTTATGATATTTGATTTTGAA
Source organism: Pseudotsuga menziesii (assembly GCA_001517045.1). NCBI lineage: Eukaryota > Viridiplantae > Streptophyta > Pinopsida > Pinales > Pinaceae > Pseudotsuga > Pseudotsuga menziesii. The sequence continues at coordinate 1,192,339 of LPNX011060839.1, read as the reverse complement.
ATGGAGAGATGTGATTCTAAAACACAAGCTCTGTACTTGTTAGGTGCCAATGTTCTAACATGGCTTGGGGGATACACAAGTGATATCTTGCTGGTGTAGGTGACTTGGGAAATTCCCTAAACTGCCTCCACAAGCTTACTGTTGTTTGGTGGATGCACTGGTATGGCATTTTGCACATAATCATCTCTGCCTTGAGAGTAGAGGCAACCTCTACAAGTGCTAGCAAAGTGTATAATATGTGGCTATACTTGCGGTGGATGTTGCATTAGAGTTATACAAATAGTTGTGGAAGAGAAGGGAAAAAGCTTTGAAGAATGAACATATTAGTATCACATAATTAGTAGGCGAATCTTTCTGAGTTTAGAAAATGAGAAGTGTGCATGATGGGCTTATGTTTGAGAAAATACGTATTGTTTCTCTTTTATGAAGCTTTTTGAATTACAACCATGGCCAGCATGCCCTTCTCCATTATGTGAATATTATAAGGCACTGGAGTTAAGTTACAACAGGAATATGCAAAGATTCTATACACTCACAAGCACTTTGGCTGAGATTTTATGACTGGGGGTATCTATTCCTCCGAATTTGCCCAAGACTTGAAGATGTTCCCATCTGCAAGGAGCAACTGCTTATGTAGGCAAGATGAACAACGAGTGAACATGTTTTTGGGGTATTTCAGCCTTGTTGGGTGGGGGTATGAAACTCCCTCGTTTTAGCAACAAACCAAAACTTTTGCTGACAAGAAAATGTATAGTTCATGAATGAGTCATACCTAATTTTGGTCAGTTCACCGGAACTGCACATTTGACCTTGTAAAAAATTGTCTAATCCTTTGGAATTATTTAGAAATTTGATGGTTAGGTAGAAAGTTATCTATTTGGTGAGCATGCAATAAAAAGGTTTACTTGGAGGAAAGTTATTTAGCTGAGATGGGTTTTGATTGAGGCAGTTTTTCAGAAAATAAGGGATTTATCCTATTTTTCATGATTCACCATTGCATTACATGTACTATTTGACACAAACATGTTGCATACATAGTTTTACATCTTTGCAGAGCAAAGACCATGAATAGTTTTTCCCTTCACAAACAAGTATTGACAAATCCTATTGGCATGTGACTAAAGTGTTAAAAACTAGTAAGAACTTGGACGGAGAAAGACAGCCACATTAGTTGATCACAATAACCTAATGAACAAAAGCTCGTGTTCTGTATGAAAATTAACCAAACATAATTAAGAAATTTCCATGTTCTTTTACATACATTAAATCTTGATTGCTTTTACCTCTAATCCCATGGCATGAATGCTGGAATCAGGATAGCTGTGTATGTTTTTGTTTCTTGGATTTTAATTCTAGTAAAATGGTGAATTGATGTGTGCGATGTGGTTGTATCGTAACCATAGGCATTTGGAGGCCGAAATAATGGGCTTTGACCTTTCTGAAATGCCATAAAGCCTATCTCAAAGTTCTATAAGCAGAGATTATATCATACTTCTATATTTAGATATTTCAACGTATCTACATTACTATTGTTTTTAATTGCGGTTCTTGTAATTTTGATGGCCACTTAATTATGGGTTGACATCTGAACATATCTTCAATGAGTTTTTTTCCTGATGTAATTACCACTATGGTTTCCAACATAAATTAGAAATCTACATAAAATAAAGTGACATCATTATGGTGTAATAGGATGTGCAACATATTATAAATCTACATAAAATAAAGTGACATCAATAAAAAGGTTTACTTGGAGGAAAGTTATTTAGCTGAGATGGGTTTTGATTGAGGCAGTTTTGATGAAAATAAGGGATTTATCCTATTTTTCATGATTCACCATTGCATTACATGTACTATTTGACACAAACATGTTGCATACATAGTTTTACATCTTTGCAGAGCAAAGACTATGAATAGTTTTACCCTTCACAAACAAGTATTAACAAATCCTATTGGCATGTGACTAAAAAGTTAAAAACTAGGAATGGCTTGGACGGAGAAAGACAACCACATTAGTTGATCACAATACCCTAATGAACAAAAGCTCGTGTTCTGTATGAAAATTAACCAAACATAATTAAGAAATTTCCATGTTCTTTTACATACATTAAATCTTGATTGCCTTTACCTCTAATCCCATGGCATGAATGCTGGAATCATGATAGCCGTGTATGTTTTTGTTTCTTGGATTTTAATTCTAGTAAAATGGTGAATTGATGTTTGCGATGTGGTTGTATCGTAACCATAGGCATTTGGAGGCCGAAATAATGGGCTTTGCCCTTTCTGAAATGCCATAAAGCCTATCTCAAAGTTCTATAAGCAGAGATTATATCATACTTCTATATTTAGATATTTCAACGTATCTACATTACTATTGTCTTTTATTGCGGTTCTTGTAATTTTGATGGCCACTTAATTATGGGTTAACATCTGAACATATCTTCAATGAGTCTTTTTCTTGATGTAATTACCACTATGGTTTCCAACATAAATTAGAAATCTACATAAAATAAAGTAACAACATCATCATTATTAGGGTGTGCAAGATGTTAGTTTGAAATCTTTGTTTCATTCAGTTGTTTATAACTTAACATACAACAAATCTACATAAATAAAATTACATCCTTACGCTGTATTAGGATCTGCAAGATGTTAGTTTGAAATCTTTGTTTCATTCTGTGGTGTATATATGTATAAGAAAATGATATATATATAGCATGACTGATGACTGATGATGTTGAGTTACGATTATGTATGAGCATTTTCATCCACCAAGACTCTTGGTATTGTCTTGGGGTAGAGTAAACAAAATGGTAGGATTTGCAAAATTGGTTTCAAAACTGCTGCACGGCGAATAGGTTGGATTGTTTTCCACAATTCGTTGATTCAGTTCTCGAATTGAACTTCTTTTATTAATATTTTGATTTATAATTTTTCCCACATTGTTTTTTTGACTCAATTCTCGAATTGAACTTCTTTAATTATGATTTTGATTCCTCAAATGTTAAGCCAAGTGTTGTTTATGTTGGTGATGCTAGTAAGTTGGTTGATTAATATGATGATGTTTTTACATATTTTGATAGTTCTTTTTTTACGTGTGGTTGTGGGGGGGATTACATTAACATTGATATGTAGTGAAATTTACAACCTGAAAATTATATATATATATATATATAACATGT